>CABEEJ010002152.1:69852-98807 GCA_901482245.1 Timema douglasi
TGTAATGTGGGTTTTAGAGTGAGAACAGGATAATTGTAATGTGGGTTTTAGAGTGAGAACAGGATAATTGTAATGTGGGTTTTAGAGTGAGAACAGGATAAATGTAATGTGGGTTTTAACGGAGAAAATAATCAAGATATTATCCAAGTGGCTTTATTTCAAGACTAACACAGTTTATGTCAGTGTCATTTTTACTTGTATTGAGACTATACATTAGTTTTTAACGTCAACCACGTAAATGTACCCTTTATTTACTTGAAATGATTCTTTTACAGCTGTTGCAATGAAAATACAATTGAGATCAGTAGAAAGCAAGACTATTTTTTATTTGGTTGACATAAAAATATGTTTTTTATATATATATATTCAAAATGGCACTCAGCACTCTTATTGAATACACGCAACAAATTTCTTTAAAAATATAATTTTATCAACGTGTGTTCACTTTTTAAAGTTATATATATATAGGAACATTTCAACAAAGTTCTAACTGATACATTATTCTTATTTTCAAGAAGTTTCTTATATGACGATAATTTTACTAATAAAGTTGCATCTGAAGAAGGGTATGAACACGGAACTTTTGGCTGCTGCTTGGCACTGAAAACCAAAAGTCCGCGGCTTTAAACACCTTTATAGATATCATTTTACTATTAAATCAAAATTCTTAGCTCATTTTTATAGCAATCGCAACTAAATGTTAGTGAATACGTTGTTAGGTAATACTTGTAACGATTGGTATGAAAAGAAATGGTTGGACATATCACTAATATACACAGGACTAACGTAATGTTTTATTTTTCATATTTATTATTTTTTAAGTCCTTTTAGAAAAATTACAAACATAAATCATCATATGGGATGGAATATAAAAAAATACTTAGGTACATAAAACAAACTTATATATATATTTTAATTACTACCAACAACAAAAAGTATACTTTAATAAAAATAAACATGCTAATAAAAAATAAGTTTCTTGAAAAAAAAATCACAAATGGAATCCAAGTTCTGATTCAACACTAAAAAAAACCCAACTAAACTAATGTCTTTTTCTACTAATTACAGGGTGTTATATTTTAAATCTGTTTTTAATGTGAATGTAAATAATAATTTTTTTAAAGATTTTTTCCCCGTTCTACGTAATTATTTGACTTGCAGTACTTTGGGATACGTTTCAGTCCAGGATCCTGGATTTTTGGTACTGCATTAAAACCACAATAATCATTTAGCACTATTTAAACAATGAAAAAAAAAACACTTGTACACGTAGAAATTGAATTGCTGGTAAATGGAACTAGTGCTGACCAGCTTGTCTTTGAAGAACACTGTTTGTAGCTCCCAGCTCGCAGGACAACTTGTGTCGATAGCTCACCAATAGATGAACACGAATCCTGAAACTGGCTCACCGGCCAATAGCCCTCTTGAGCAGTTTCCAGCCGATCAGGCAGATCACTACTTTACAAAGGGTGTCACTCAGAGAGGTTGGTACCAGCAATGAAAAGAGGCTGGTCCTCTTAAAAACACCGTCAGCCCTTGGCTGATGCTGAGAACAGACAAGAGACGAAACGAGTTGTTAGTGTTTGGTGAAATACAACGGTAGAAATACTGGTGGGGAGGTTGGAAAAGGAACGGGATGGATCTTGGAACTGTAGCATAGCCGTCGCTTGTTCTTGATGACTGCGCAGGGAAGAGGAACGGGATGGATTGTGGAATTGCAGTATAGGCGTCGCTTGCTCTGAATGACTGCGCAGGGAAGAGGAACGGGATGGATTGTGGAACTGTAGCATAGGCGTCGCTTGTTCTTGATGACTGCGCAGGGAAGAGGAACGGGATGGATTGTGGAATTGCAGCATAGGCTTCACTTGCTCTGAATGACTGCGCAGGAAAGAGGAACGGGATGGATCGTGGAATTTCAGCATATGCGTCATTTGCTCTGAATGACTGCGCAGGGAAGAGGAACGGTATGGATCGTGGAATTGCACCATAGGCTTCATTTGCTCTGAATGACTGCGCAGGGGAGTGGAACGGGATGGATTGTGGAATTGCAGTATAGGCGTCATTTGCTCTGAATGACTGCGCAGGGAAGAGGAACGGGATGGATCGTGGAATTGCAGCATAGGCGTCATTTGCTCTGAATGACTGCGCAGGGAAGAGGAACGGGATGGATTGTGGAATTGCAGTATAGGCGTCGCTTGCTCTGAATGACTGCGCAAGCGCAGGGAAGAGGAACGGGATGGATCGTGGAATTGCACCATAGGCATTGCTTGCTCTGAATGACTGCGCAGGGAAGAGGAACGGGATGGATCGTGGAACTGCACCATAGGCATTGCTTGCTCTGAATGACTGCGCAGGGAAGAGGAACGGGATGGATTGTGGAATTGCAGTATAGGCGTCGCTTGCTCTGAATGACTGCGCAGGGAAGAGGAACGGGATGGATCGTGGAATTGCACCATAGGCATTGCTTGCTCTGAATGACTGCGCAGGGAAGAGGAACGGGTTGTCTCGTGGAACTGCACCATAGGCATTGCTTGCTCTGAATGACTGCGCAGGGAAGAGGAACGGGATGGATTGTGGAATTGCACCATAGGCGTCATTTGCTCTGAATGGCTGGGAGGGGACCAAACAAACCTATTCTCATTTTAAATTTAGTAATTAAATATATTTTCTACCAAATGAATAAAAACTGAATTAATTTAAAAGACCAATAAGAAAATAGTGATATCAATCATATATGCATTGGTATAAAGGTGGATTTTTAATTTTCTGAATAAAATACAGATTGATGGAGGGGGGCGGGGGAGGCGTTCCCTCGGGTTTTCCGCTAACGAAGCCCATGTATTGCAATGTGGGTAGAGGAAAGAAAGTAAATTAAAAGGTATTTCTCTTTTTGGTATGAGATGTGCTTCACTACTACTTAATAAAAACACATTTAATATTGAAACTCCATCTCCTCCATACCATCACAATGTATGACAAAACAAACCGAAAAGAAATGTTTTTGTTACGGACAATAAAGGCCACAAGGCTAGTCAAGTTTCCCCAATATAATGTTCATCAGTCACTCACAGCTTGTCAGCACAAATGCCAAAGTTGTTTTGCCACTACGCACCTCTTAAAGTTTGATTCCTAGCCTCATCAGCAGTAGTTTATTTAAAATATGAAGTTAATTTGGTATTAACCACTCCTGGATTTCTGTTGCCCTTCGCTGTTAAGAAAAATACATTCAAACATACATCTTTTCGTGAAATAAGTTAGGAAAAACTTTGAAAAGCCACGACAAAGTTTAACTGTTCTTCTATAACACCATTTAATACGAAGAAAAAAGGTTAGTTTTGTTTCTTTTGATAAGAGGGTTAGCAAGGTAACGTTAGTTCTTTACTCTGATTAAAAAATCAAGATAAATGAGCTAATTTTATTCCAAAATATCTTGTAAAGCGATATAAACAAGAGCATTATTAAGATGCACTTATTTACAAGATGTTTGCAAGACACTTTGACAGCAGATGTGGTGAGCAAAAGAGACAATGTCTTACAACGCGTCTTACTACCCATCTGGACTATTCACATTTAACTACGCTAATGGGTTAGAGAGGAGAAAGATATACTTTTAGAGGAAATGTTTCCGTATATACGTGGAAGAAGAATGGAAAACCATTAAAAAAAAAATCACCTAGGTACATCTTTTAGAAATTTGAGTCCTGATCTCCCCATCAATGGTAAACCAGATTATATGAGACTGACGCCATCGTTCACGTGCCCACCGATGCGGGTAGGGCCAAAGAATGGACAAAAATCTATTAAATCAAGTAAGAACATGGTGATAATATATTTAGTATATCATAATGACTCCGATTTATCTTTTTTCGCTTCTCTTAGAAAAGATTCTTGAGAAATGAATGAGTGTAATAAACCGCTGGAAGGGCAATGCATATAAATGTGTATTAGTGGACGGTGGTAAAGGTCGTTCCCTGCCTTACAGATGAAGTGTATCGACTTCGCCCCCTCAAACAGGTCATAAAAGTGACCGTCGCAGGAAATACACTCTACTCCCCTCAGACATAGAGGTCATCATTGTTTCTGCCGCAGTTTCCGTCTCGCACACATTCTCGGCCATTGTCTACAAGTTGCCGTCCTAACTTATTTTACGACCTCCACCACAAGAAGAAATTTGTGTAAATCCAACGAACCAAGAAAGAAATGTTTGGATGCCTCTCCCTCCCGGTTTGATTGCGATGTGCTCCGTTATTAATTTATGACCCGTGGAAGAATGTTCTCTGAGTCATCGTTCAATTATCCCTCTTGAGTGAAATATTAACATTGTACTTTATTATAGAGTTTTCAAAGTGAAAACTGAATTGAACACCAAATCTTGTAGAAGATAGGGATTTAATATTCGAGATTCATATATCTATTCAAAGATAATTTTAAATAATATTTGCAGCTAAATTATCTTTTAAAAAAATACGAAAGGAAGTGGAAATTGGCCGAAAGCAAAATGGTACCAAAATATTTCAGTGCCTTGTCACTTATTTGTAAAACAATAGCCACAACACTTTTAGATCAATATTAGGCGATGTGGTCAATATAAGGTCGAGATTAAAATAACTCCAGTTTGAAATTAAGTACAAGATGGTATCCTTTTGTTGTATGATGTGAAGGGAAATATAAACTTTCATCGCAAACTACTATAACTTCAAGTGTTGTTTTCAGTTGTCGACAAGTTATAGTTTATAGTGTGGTTAGTACTGGTATAACCAGGCCCGCTAGGTAATCAAACCGGGCCTTCCTTTATTTGCACCTCTTGACTTCAATGGGTATGGAAACTTATTTGTTTAGAGGAGTGGGAAATTAGCAAATAAAATGGTTTTTGACTCGCAAGCCATAGGGGGACCTTGGGACCCCACCCTAGTAAATATTTTAAATTGGGATGTTCTTAAAAGATATATGGAGTGACCCTCGTATGAATTTAAAAATATTAGAGTTCTCTAAACTATTTGAAGTTGCCCTACTTAAAAGATCTCGCGAAATGTTGATACTTCTAGAAGCTATTGTGAATAATCCTCTCCTGGAAAATCTTTGATCTATGTTGCTGTAAGTGTTCTTCCCCCGACAGTTTTTTGAAAATTGGATATTTATAAAAGCTATTTAGAATGGTCCTTAGATCTTTTGTTGAAAATTGTATGCTTTCAAAGTTATTAATTGTAATTAGATGTAAGGCCTTTTTTTTAGCTATTTAGGTAATCGAGAATATAAAAGGGTAGTGAAATATTGAGGACAAGTTTATTCTTTCAATGGGGAGGAATGTCTCCCCCATTCCCTTGCTACACAACCACTTCTCAAATTAGGTTTGCGCATTTTTTTAAAACTTTTTGTCACTTTTACAACAACAACAAAATTAATATACGCAAATAAATATGTAACTTAACAATAAAATTTTACGCAAATATTACAGTACTTAAAATTACACATGATTCACTAAGCGACTCTATTCACTTGCCAAATTTAATATCAGTCAAAAATACTAGACACCGAGAAACTTCCAAGCACCTGTAAACGAGAGACGAAACTGTACCGAACCAATAATATAATTGTGACAAATTCTAGTAAATTCCTCCGGAGGAAATACCAGCTGGATGGCTGGGCATGCAATCATCCTTAATATGGATGGGCATTTTATTAATTGCCATTCTTGTTTTATTTTATGTTCTATTTTCTTAGATCTACTACAGTTCATTAAATACCTAGGTATCTGTGTCTCGGTCTCAGACCCCTAGAAGTCCCGGGCCTGGTACCTTGGCACCAATAGTTCTCACCTTGTGGCTAGCCTAAGTAAAACTAACTTTTATTCAGAGGGTTCCCAGACAGTGAGGTAAATTTAATACTTCCTCACTTTAGTAACGCCTGTGTTAGTCTTCTGAAGCACAATTTTGATATATGAAGCACACTTTTGATATGTGAAGAACACTTTTGATATGTGAAGCACATTTTTGATATATGAAGCATACTTTTGATATGTGAAGCATACTTTTGATATGTGAAGCATACTTTTGATATGAGAAGCACACTTTTGATATGTGAAGCACACTTTTGATATGTGAAGCACACTTTTGATATGTGAAGAACACATTTGATATTTGAAGCACATTTTTGATATACCTGACATTAAATTTTGATTTTTTGATAAATAACATATCAAAACAATATATTAACAGCACAGATCAGTCGCATTTGACGTGAATACATCTACTTACTGACTGACTGACTGACTGACTGATCCACATCAGAAAACATATTTATCTTGATATTTTTCAAGTAATTCTTCAAACATATTGTAAGGTACAATGCAATTATGGTAGGTAGATATTGGAGTGTTACAAAAGCTACATTAATATTCACACACTAAATCATTTACTCTGCAGATGCCATCTTTTAAGGTAATTTAAACTTCTATAAAATAATATCGTAAGGTGAACAACCCTGTCCTGCGTATTCATGACATGTTATATGTCGGAAAAGAAGGTACCAGCGAGGTTAGTCATCTCATTCTACCCCAGTTTAATACTACGCCTGAGGTAACTCTGGCTTCAGCACGAAGAGCCCAGTCACTGAAAGCCATCTTTTTTCTACCAAGCAGATCCGTTATCCAGCTTTATTTGTTACGAGCTGTATATGAGGGGTGTAATGTGTGTACACTTGCGCATCACGGTCAATTATTGAGTCCAAATAAGCAACTCCAACAATTATGGTTTCCAATGTAGCGGTGACAAAGAACTTGTCAAAAAGGCGTCGTTTAGTGGTTTAAGGTCGATAGAACTTTCATCAAAGGGGTCAAAAGACGTACCCAGTTCACCCATACCCTTTATTAATTTATGATTCACGCGTACCAACTACTCTAGAGAATACGATCTTTTCTTATAGAAGATACTTAAGATTGTAGATATGCCGCATCTTTGATTGGAACATTTTTTCCATACTTTTTCGTGCGGTCTACTCAAAATGTGAAATTGTTTTGCTAATCATCACTTTGTAACTTTTCAATGTTACGTTGTTATAATTTCAAAGCATTTATTTTTTACGTGTTTTGTTAAAATTACATTATTTTCATAGAATTCAATCAGCTCTAGATATGTAAAAGTCCGCGAGAAAGATTAATCGATGTTTAACATCCACTTCTAGGGCATTTTGCATTACACATGTAAGTATACACGATGCTTTGGGATGATTATTTTCAATTTAAAAGAATCTTGGAAAGCCTCTAGTGTAAGTTTAACCACTTTAAAGCTGTTTTTTTATTGTTTGGAAATATCTATCTATGGTTCATATTTTGTCCTCCAGTTATAAAATATCCCTGTTAACAAACAAAACACATTCAATATGTGTTGTTTTTTTTAGATACGGTAATCAAGAAAAGTCTACCACGAGCCATCTTCACACCAACCCCTACATCCTGTGTTTGCACCAGAAGATGCGAAGGAATGGAGACATTCAATTTGAACATGGACCATCTCTTCAAGATGAATCAATAATAATAAAGAAAGAAAATCCGCCCATCCTCAAACATCCTCATTCTGTTTGTCAGAAGTGCATGACCTCTTACAATCCATGACTCGATGCCTGTTCCAACCCCCACGTGGGGTCTACACTTTCAGTTTTACGACCAGCGATCAAGTTTTACGAGAGGACATAAGTGATTCGGGCCGAGCCAGCAGGTCTTTGTACGGCTAGCTCCTGACTCCAGAGCTTCACTGATTGTAAACATATATCCAATTTGTCCGACAGTGCTGTCGAGGTTACGGAGGGATTACTGCTCTGCGGAGTTCTGGTTTAGCAACCAGAGAGAGATGTCACATTTCAAACAGGATAATCATTTCAACACTGATTTGTAGGACAATAACATGTCAAGGGTGTACGAGGGAGGTTTACATTTTATTATTGGGAAAACATTGTATAGTCTCTTGACTGATTTTTGTTTGTTTTAAAATACAAATTGTTTGAGACCTTTGCTAACATTTTCATTAATATAGAAATAACATTTATTTATTGGTTTCAGTCATTATAGCTTTTGTCATTAAATCGTTAATACTTTAGTAAATTAGAAAGTATTTTAGCTTACTATATGGCATTAAGAACTCGAAAGTTCATTGCCACACATAGAAAAGTACGCCTCTTATTCCTATCTTGAGTATTTTTTTAACTTAACAAACAACCTTATAAAATATTTAAAACAAAAAACATTATAAACGATTAAAAACAAGGTATCTTTTATAGCAAAAGCTTTGATTATTCATAAATCGCAAATAGATGACAAAAAATTAATAAAACGTTCATATTGTGAATGTGGGGAATGCCAGGCCTCCACAGTGGTTCGGATTCCACGTTAAACTGTAGGTCCTTCATTTCATCTCATAATCACCCTACCATTACACATTAGCGTAAGTGCGTATAACCCGAACGGGTAGTAAGACGCGGTGCTAATAATAATAATAATAATAATAATAATAATAATAATAATAATAATAATAATAATAATAATAAAACGTTAAAATATTTAACAACTTAAACTATAGGGCTGTAAAGAATTTGAAGCATTTCTATTTTTTCATATGAAAATGAAAATGCTAAAGACTCTTTAATCTTATCTACCTACCCTTCATAGTTCTGTGTCCTCCTTAATAATCTGAACTAAAATAATTATTAAAGCTTCCTTAGGATGATGAAATTTTGCAGGCAGGGAGCCCCTAATCCAAAAGGGCGTGGGAATAATTGGTAAGAGAAGATTACCATGCCTCCCCACCCCCCCCAGAAAAAAATGTGGAGGTTTCTAAAAAAAACTCGTATTTTCGAGGAGCAAAGAAGCTGAAATATGAATGCAAGTAGGCCCTTAACATTTCCATTAAAATTTATAATATATTTGGTGATTCCTCTAATGAGGAAGAAACAGAATCTGACACTCCAGAAATTATTGTCACTCAGACAAACGTATGACGAGTCACTAATAAATATAGGCTAAACCTCTTTATATCGTGTGTATGTATCTAAAACTCTTCGAATAAAACGTAAATACATCTACACGAGGAATCCTATTTTGCATTTACGTTATTTCACAGATAAGCTACGTCGATAAACTCAACTATTTGATATATTTTAATTATTCAAGTAATGCCATTAATGTTAAAAACGAGGTGTTGGGAACATATTATGAATGTATCCCAGAATTGATTAGGAGAAGAAAAACTTTAATACTTAAATACTTCTACTTTTGCCTGCTTTGTTGGAGATGTAACAGTTTTCTTCTGAAATATAAAACATGATCGGAGGTTAAGAGGTGGTAAGATATCCTCAACCCAACAACATAAGAGAAATCACTTTGATAACTGCCCCCTTCCCTCCCACAAACGTATTACCGCCATTTTTGGAGTGTTTGCTTCGATCTTTCTTAGAGGTCTGCATAATTTTACTAAGAAAAAAGGGCGTTTAACATAACTATCAGTTTAACTTAAATATTTACAATTGAGTGTGTTCGATCTTGCTTTGTTAAGAAAATAAATATAGGGTTAAGGAATGCGTTTAGAGGTCTATATTTTCTGATATCTTAAAATAAAACCTTTATAAATACGTTTGCTACAGTACGTTATACGTACGTTGCAAAGTGGAGTTAAGTCTGTTTTTGTTATTGCCACACAGCTTTTCCCACCGCTTTCACGCTGTATTCGCTTACATCTTTGCGCGGGTTCACGGCATAACTCGTGGCTAAGGCTTTCAACGGGATTGAGACAAGAGGTGGGGGTTCTTTAGGGGTTGAAGGGAGTAATAACTGTATTTCTGGTGTCAAATGGGGCCCAACAGTCTGGTATGATCGTAAATACACACCATTATCTGTTAGATTTCTCTGGGAGATTAAATGGAGGAAAACTAAAGTAGCAATTTCATTTCAGTGCGCGAAAAAAATAGGTTAAATCATTTTATCAAGTACCCATTAAATAATTCATTATTTACCCCAAGAAATGATGAAGTTTTTTGACATTAGTCAAAATAAAATTTTAAGCACGCTTGTATTTGTTGTGGAACACGTAAACAAATAAGTTGAATAAAAAATGAAATTAAAATATTTCTGAAAATAAATGTGTGGATATTAATAGCTAGAAATATTTTTTAAACTTGTAGCTAGAGATAATATTTTTTGTAATTTTTTTTTCCCCTAGCAGCGCGTTTTACTGTCCATTCAGGCTCTACATATATTTACTAACTACGCTAATGTGTTAGGGATGAGTAAGGTTGAATGTGGAATAAGTGTACTCTCATTTGTGTGGAAAGAGTGTAAATCATTTTAAGAAAAAAACTTCAGTACATCCAACTGGTATTCGAACTCCGATCTCCCTGTCATAGGCAGTCTATACTATTGCGAAGGTGAGGGCTTATAAAATGCAACCATTGAATCGGGTAGCCGATTAATTAAATGTATGAATAATCCAGAAATAAAATTAAGAAAGGAGTGACTTGTTCAAAGTCAATTAATACAAAAATAATTAAATATACTCAAAAGAGTAACACAAAAAAAGTATTACGAAGAACTTCCAATACTGTAGAGACTGCATCAAAAGGGAATCAGGGTCTCATCCACTGAACATTTTTAAAATTGAACGTAGACTAGTTAAATACATCCCATTTCATTTATATTTAAAGAGAGAAAAGAAAAGAATCCTCTTCTTTTTTGAAAAAAAATAAGCAAGATAAAACGAGAGCTCTGAGAAATAACAGGTTTCAGAGGGTGAAATACGGGATCATAAGAGATGGGAAAATATCAGAGGGCGTGCGACTCTTAGATGAAGGAGATACAGTCACCTTCTATAACATGAGACCACGAGGTATAGGCTTTAAGGTAGTTTGACTGTGACATTATATTGCATAATTTTAACACTTGTATAATTATAAGCAATAAATAGCTATTCAATGATTTCAAATCACTACCGTTCACTAGTTATGAGGGTTTAAACTTGATATTTTATTCTGAAAATTGAAAAATGATACCTGGACACGGGAATCGAACCCGGGACCTTCGGCTTAGTACGCCAATGCTCTTACCACTGAGCTATCCAGGATTCGTCATGTACCCATGGTCATTCTTCACTCATAGTTTAAGGCAGAGTCTAAGATGGACGTGCGGAAGTCGTCAGCTTATAAAAAATGCCAACTACCGAGTCGCTAATGGCTGCGTGGTCTGATGGCTGTGATCTTATATAATCACATGTTTATAAGCTGACAACTTCCGCACGTCCATCTTAGACTCTGCCTTAAACTATGAGTGAAGAATGACCATGAGAGCGGGGCGAATCCTGGATAGCTCAGTGGTAAGAGCATTGACGTACTAAGCCGAAAGTCCCGGGTTCGATTCCCATGTCCAGGTGTCATTTTTCAGTTTTCAGAATATGATATTTATGAGGGACTATCCCCACTTAAATGCATTAACAATAAATTCTACTATTTGTTTCATTGATATTTTATGTTTTGTATGTAGCGTTATTACGGTTAAGTTTTGAAAGTATGCGGATGGCATTTAGTATAAAAGAGGTACAATTTGATTTAAGGTACAAATTTTTTGCAGTTTTCATTAAAAATGTATATTAAGACCAAATCTATTAATTTTTGCTTCAGTAAATGCATTTAATCTCAACAGTTATTTAATATTGTAATTAGTGTCTAATCACGGGACAAGATAATTTTTAAATAAATAAAAAAAGTCATGGTCAAATTACGAAATGCCAATGATAGATATTCAAAACCTGTTGAGATTACAATGTAAGTGTATTCACTGGATATAAGTTTTGTAAATGAAACTGAAATAAATAAAAAGCTAAGCTTACATCCCATAATCCCACCTTAATAGTAGTATGTCATGTGACCAGCGTCTGTTACGTTTGATAGCCTTAAAACACTTATTATTATTATTATTATTATTATTAGCACTGAGTCTTACTACCCGTTCGGGTTATACGCACTTACGCTAATGTGTAATGGTAGGGTGATTGTGAGATGAAATGGAGGACCTACAGTTTAACGTGGGATCCGAACCACGGTGAAGGCCTGGCATTCCCCACATTCATAAAACACTAATAAAATAGTGAAATGCAATAGCTTTTTGGGGTAAAGAAATGTGTTTGTATTTTTTCAGAAAAGGCTCTTCCTGTGAAAATTATACTATTATATTAGTTTCGGTAAGATTGACAATTTTTACCGATGACATGACAGTACATTGTTATTTCCAAAAGCCGCGAGTCTGAATCTATAAAGGAGCAAAGAATATAAGATAATTCTTAAGATAGGAAGTATGAGAACAAAGAATTATAATACATGTATACATGTTATATACATAAAGAAGAAGTAAATCTGGAGAGGGAAAAGACAGCGTGATAAAATTCACTGGAGAATTATGTGGCGCTCCTTGCAGACAAGAGTGGAGGGGATATAAAACAAATAGAAGATGTCATCAGGCGCATGATTGGTTTCCGGGGTCCCTGGGGGGGTGATACCCCCTCCACCCACCTCGGATATGAGAGAGAATATCAGGCCAAGTGAGAAATGTTTCTCAACTTATCTGAAATTAAAACTTTGATTAATGCGATCTTCTAAGGGAGAGTGAACTACAATTTGTAAGTAAGAAGTAGGTAAAGAAAAATGTCGAGTGTGATAAGTTAGTGCTTAAAGAGGGTGCTGACAGAATTATACCGGGCTTATGTTTGTATGTAATGACAAAGGAATATTCCATAGACTACAGTCATGTCTGTAGATACTTTATAAAGTGTTTTACAAAATACAAACATATTTTTGTGACCAACTTTGATATCACTTTACCGTATTGTTAGTGTTATTTTATAAGTATTGATATCTATCAAAAGTATCAGCTCAAGATAAAAATGACTTGAATTATGAATACGTGAAAGTATATTTAGTAAAGTGTCTAGCTGTAAGATAAAGACCCTCTTAGGGAAATTGAACTATAGTCCATAACTATATAGGGTATAACTATACTCTTAAGACGAAAAAAAATTATCAATAAGCAACCTTGGTAGATCTCCTCAGAATACCAAACATATTTTTAAAATCACCTGAATCACTCTCAAGATATAAATTTGAAACTAAAATTGCGCTAAGATCACCATATAGAGTGAGTATTGCTATGGCCCAAGCTGTGGAGTTTTTCCAGGTCAATCGTGTTCAAACCGGTTCATTTTGGGTCACTGACCCTATGTTTAAATCTTGCCCATTTTGCCCTATTAGAATCCTTATCAATAGTTTAATGTCTCGATCTTGGGGGAGTGTACCCCATTTTATATTGATTCATGTTGTGGGCAAATTTGGAGAAAATGTTATTTGTGAACAGGCCCTGAGATCCTCTGTCGTTGAAAGCTCGACGACTGTACGCCTGATTGTATGTCTAAATGCACCCCGCGCTACGCAACAGCTATGCGGGTCCACCGAGACCCTAGGAGTTATTTGAAGTACGTATATCTCTCATTCTTTTTTGACACTTTAACTTTATGCAATGTGTTTGGAGTATTCACTTTCACATATAAAACATTGGCGTACAAAGCTTACAAAACTAATCTAGAACATTATACAACTAACCGTTCAAACCCATCATCAGTTAATTTGACAACTATGTTAAAAGAACAAAATATACACAATATTTTATTTTCACCCGAAATTGAAACAGCTGAACATATTTTTAAATCCGACACACTAGTGATATTTGTTATTGTATAGGTACAATCTCTACTCAAGAAACTGATAAAGTGCCTTGACAATGTTAGTGCCTTGTCCAGTGTGCTGTCAGTTGAAAAAGTTTTAGAATCTCTGTTCTAACCACTCGGTTACAACTAATAATCAGACTTCATTGAATGCTCTGAATGAATATTAAAGAGATGCGAAAGCAAGATGTTGAAACAAACAAGAGTGTTTCGGGGCTTACAAGAACCGCCCAAGGCTGCAACAACACCGTTTAGCCTTGCCCTTGCCATAGATGAGGAGGTTCAATTTTAAATATTGGCTGAATTAAGTGGGGACTTTTTATATGTGATTTTCTCCAGGCACTCAAAGAAGAATGGTGATACAGTTCTTCTATGCTTAACTTCCTATTTATTCCCTGGTATTTGAACATACCCATAAAAATGTACGAATAAAATAATAAAGTAGCTATTTAATCTTGGCATAAAATAAATCCACAGCTAATTAGACAATGTTCGCAAAGCCCAGCCATCAATTAATTTATGTTCAGTTATCCTAGTGTAGAGATCCCCAATATTCTACGACAAGGGTCACATTACAGACTTCAGAGGAGTCGGGTGGGACACCCATAGCTATTTTCAAATAAAGTGAGATACAAAAATGTTTACTTGTATTATTATTATTATTATTATTATTATTATTATTATTATTATTATTAGCACCGCGTCTTACTACCCATTCGGGTTATACGCACTTACGCTAATGTGCAATGGTAGGGTGATTGTGAGATGAAATGAAGGACCTACAGTTTAACGTGGAATTCGAACCACGGTGGAGGCCTGGCATTCCCCAAATTCACAAGATATCTTGTCAGAGGTGAAGGAGGGGTTTGGTAATCAGATAAATCTGTGCCGGGTCCGAGGATTGAACCCCGGCTGCCAGCATAGAAGTCTGACACCTTACCCCTAGACCACCAGGTCACCCCTTTTACTTGTAAAGGTTATTAGTTTAAATGAATGACATTTATCATAAACGTTCTCACATATTTTGTATCGATACCCAATTTTATGGGAAAAACTTAGAGAGTTTTCAGGAAATGAACAGCATAAGAAGTTTTCATCCAATTTATCTAAAAAGTTAAAACATATCTCACTACTCTTCGAACAACACTCAAATGCAAAATGGTCATTTCTGTGTGAAGGCAATATGGCTCTGGAAATTGAATTTCATAAGTCAAGATCTCAAATTTAGGTGAGTAGGATGATAGTCATACTCGTAAGTTATCATAATGGTGGGAATTGGTTGAGGTTTGTATTTTTAACTGAAGATATTCTTGTTTGAAAACAGTTCTATGCTATAAAATATATATCTTTCATACCCCTCTGCTAAAACGAAGATTATGGTTACTTGGAACGATAATAGTGGATACTATCGGGATGATTAGTATCTAACAGTTACAAAAGTTATTTAAAACATTTTCATCTACTCTTAAGTCAAATCGTGACATCTAAACAATTGACCCTTTTGATATAGTTACATTGATATATAAACATTTGCCTATACTGTTAAAATTTTAATCCATGTTTTCGGGTAAGGGGGGGGGGGTGTTTGTGTAATATAAACCTTTATTAAAACCATAATTCTCCTAACTGCTTATATTAATCGCTAGAGGAATCGTTCGTGTCCACAAACATACAGTTGGTCGCGCTATAGAAACTGTAAAGATATAGACCTTAACTCGCGTACACTCACATCCCCAACATGTAGGCTATGGACGTTGCCTACATGTGACGTCATGGCAAATAAAGAGCATTTCCCATGTTAATGAGTTTACGTTTTACTCGGGGAGTTTTTAAGACTTAAAAGTGAAACAAAAACAAAAAATTCTTAAATAATAAAATCTACTAAAAAAAACACTTATGTTGTCACAAAATTGTTTATTTATATTGATGTAGGATTTTGTAAGCGGATTTTTTTTAATCATCTCCAACTAAGGATATTTTTATTTATTGATAAATAAGATGGACTGTAGAATAAATCTTTCTGCCAAAAGGTAGATTAAGAAAGGCCGTTGAAACATAAGTCTATCTCGGATAGGAAAGAGGAAGGGTAGTTTTGAAATGCCAGTCATTGCTGTTCAGGAGCAAGTAGTAGAGTGAGTGTGTACACTCGTCAGTGGAAGAGGGGATATGCTATCAATAAATTGTCAAGGGACCTTTTAGGGTGAACTTCTCATGGTATTCCCTCGCTTTCTATTTGGTACATTAGCGTACAAGTGTGATATTACCCACGTCAAGTTAGGATGCAACCCACCTCGCAAAATTGCTTCGAATTCACTAAGCAGGTAACGTCGTTAGAGGACCAGGAATAAGGAAACAGACGAGCTACGTAGCTTCGAATTCACTAAGCAAGGCAACGTCGTTAGAGGACCAGGAATAAGGAAACAGACGAGCTACGTAGCTTCCCTCTCTGTAACCTCCACGACGTGAGCCGGTCAGGTGATCCAATAAAAACGTCACTCTCATCTCGACAATGGACCATTAATTCGATCCCGTCTCTCCCTCCTTCTTTTACCAGCGCTGTGCTGTGCTCGCTTGGCTCTAGTCTAGCGGAAATAATTTCAATGACAAGTCGACACAAAAACCGGAGAGTACCGTCGCATGTTAGAGAGACAGGATGAGGTGAAGCGTGTAACAAGTACAGTAACAGTCAAACAAAATAGAGGGGGAAAACATTACGTACTGCTATACGCATGTGTAGTAATCTCGCCAATGTCTGGGATAAGATAGGTTGCATATAGGTGAAGTTTATCCGCATTTGCGTAGAGGGAGAGTGGAAAGCCACCCTCAGTACACCCTACTGGAATTCGAACCCCGATATACCCCTTAGCAGAAGTCCAGTCTATTACTAGAGTGACGCCTTGGACTATTTGACCATCGATTACAAGTTACAAACAGAGATGTTAGACGGAAAATTTTCCCTATATTTTTTCCGGAAAATTTTCCAAAACGCAAAATGTTCATTTTATTTCTGTAAAATAATTTCAACTAATTAACTGGATCTATAAATTTGAGATATAGTTATCCCAAATGTCAGCGTTTATACTTAAGATTAATTTCTCCGAAGGATGTTAACACCAGAAACATCATCAAACTAGTTTCGGTGGCCACACGGTCTAACGCGTGACTCTCGCAATATACTTGACTGCCGATGACAGGGAGATCGGTGTTCGATACCAGTCGGTTGCTCTTGAGACCGGTTTTTCCACTCTCATGGGTGCAATTCCTATAAATTGAACCTTCTTCATCCCTAACCCATTAGAGGGATTAGTACATAGGCGTACAACCCAAACGGGTAGTAAGACGCGATGTTATAAAAAAAAGTAGTAAAGAAACAAATGAATGGGAGTCTTTGTAGATTAATGTTCATAAATCATATTGAAATTCTTTCATCATCAATATGTTAGTTAAAATAATATTAATATTGGCCTAATATTTTGTTTCCCCCCTATTCTAGGTGCTGCCTAACTACCCCTACCCCTTCCCCAACCCCATGCCCCCTTCTTATAGCCCACACTTATCTTGAAGTACAATAGGCTCTAGGTCACCTCTACAATTCAACTCTTCCACCGCAAGCCGCCACTGAGGAACATTCTCATCTCTAGTTACAAGAGGTTAGGAGAAACGGAACTTATCTCCAGCTTGACGTACTGCTCGTGGAGGCCTACATACGTGTATTACTACCCATCCAGGGTATACGCATACTAACATTCATGGGGTGGGGATGAAAAGGTGTAATGTTATGAGAAGTGTACCCGCATCTGAGTGGAAGGAGAGTAGCACACCTTTAATACACCTAGAATAGATTCGAAACAAGACATTCCGGACACCTACAAGAAAATATTATATTCTGAAAATTGAAAAATGACAGCTGGACACGGGAATCGAACCCGTGACCTTTGGAAAGTACGACAATACTCTAACCACTGAGCAATGCAATCCCTTACAACTATACTAATTGTACAAGTGGCAGTAAGAAGCCAACTACCGAGTCGAAGGTGGCTGCGTTATCTGATAGCACGTGATCGCAATAAAATAACACATTTGTAGCCAACTATTTCCGCACGTCCATCATAGACTCTGCCTTAAAATATGAGTGAGGAATGACCCTGGGTACGGGACGATTCCTGGATAGCTCAGTGGTAAGAGCATTGGCGTACTTGCCAAAGGTCACGGGTTCGATTCCCGTGTCCAGGTGTCATTTTTAAATGTTCAGAATATGATATATAGATGGAGTAATCCTCACTAAAAGCATACATATTATCTTTGGCTATTTGATTCAGGAAATATAAGCTTGACATCTCAAAGTCTTCCGCATAAGTGGGTGCGTGGGCCAAGCCAAAAGGCCTGATTTGAAAATACTAGGGAGGTTAGGGTTCGAATTCCTGCCGAATGTACTGAGAATGATGCTTCATCCTCTACGCGTGTTTCCTATAAGTACTACTTTCCTCATGCCCGACCTCATTAGTGTAAATAAGCGGATAGTTTAGAATTTAAATAGTTAGTAAAACGTAATACGAGTAAAAATGACCAGTTTAAAACTAACAAAATCTACTGTCACACTATTTAAGTTGTTTTTTTATCAACGCCAATGTTCAAATATCTACGTATTCCCATTCGACTGAACTATCAAATGTAAATAAACATTGCATCGCACTATGGTGATGGCCAATGAAGAACTAGTACACTGGCAACCTCCCAGGCCTGGTTCAACAGTGACACGCAGCTGAGTGTACCGAGATATATTAGGAGTCAAGTCGAGTCAAGTTAAGTTTGATTGTTTCACGTGGCATACGCTATGTCGCATGTCAATTGTCAGCAGATGACCAGTATGTAGGCGTGGAATGGGGTGTGGGGGTTTATTCGGGGGTCAAGGGACCATCTGGGGTAGAAAATATACCTCTCCCCTTCTCTTAACACTACTCACACCACAGGGGAATAGGAAAAGAAGAGGGGAAAGAATTCACTAATAAATTGATATTTAGTGGCATTTGATTATTTTTGGTCGTATCAGCCATATGGCAGCGTTTTAATATTAATTTAAAAACAAAACAATTTATCTAAAACATGAGTCTCAGGTTTGATTCTAGTCTCCAGGTGTCATTTTCAAAATGTATTAAATATCTATACATATACGCTTATAGACGGCTGTCATACGTATCATTGGTTATTTCAATCAAAAAAGAGCAAAGTTTAAAGAAGGTGAATTATTCTGCAGGGATGGCAAACTTGACTGGATGGAGAAGAGCCAGTGCATATTGGCCGAGTTCTGGGTCATTCATCACTGCTGTTCCTCCAGATCTCCTCGTTATGCTAATGAGGGGGCATCTCCCTTAAGCCACCTTTAAGATTTTCACCTACCAGATAAAGTAACTTAAAAAAGTTGTGTTAAAACATATTGTTTAAAAAATAGGTATATCTTGAGTAAAATTAAATAAACAACGCATTATATCAGGATCAAGCGCAGAGCCCTCGCTTAAAAAACCAGAGGATCAGCGTAAGTGGCCGCATAGTCTAAGGCATCACTATCGAAATAGACTAGACTGACAATGACGGGGAGTTTGGGGTTAGTATTCCGTTTGGGTGTACTAAAGGTTTTTCATTTCTATTTTCTTTTCAACTCTGCCGCCACCTTTATATGGCTACACTTCCTCTAAATTATACATTCCCCATCTCTAACACATTAGCTTAATTAGTTAACAGGCTTATAATGTGACATGATGCTAAAACCAATCAGGGATGCTAACCACTCGCCTAACCATATCACTTTCAACGACTCTTGTCCACATCCAGCAAACTCATTCATGAAAGCAGACAATGGCGTTATGCTCACGGGAGCGGAAAAAGGGGAGTTCCCGAGTCCGACTAGTGGCCAGGATTCTCCACATTTTCCACTATTGTGCCCATCTGTTAGAAGGAGGGGGTCGGCTCCCTGGGAGGGGTGGGGTAAATCCCGATGACGAGTCACTAATTGAGAACAGGAGGTAAATAAATAACAGATAAAGGGGCCACATTATGTACAAATGGCGGCGAAACACTTTCATTCTCAGTCACGCAGCACCGCCGAGCTGTTCCGTTAGGCCTTATGAAGACTCCAAACAACACACGATCATACCCAAAAACAACACACGATCATACCCAAAAACAACACAAGATCATATCCTCTAATAACACAAGATCATATCCTCTAATAACACAAGATCATATCCTCAAACAACACAAGATCATATCCTCTAATAACACAAGATCATATCCTCTAATAACACAAGATCATATCCTCTAATAACACAAGATCATATCCTCTAATAACACAAGATCATACCCAAAAACAACACACGATCATATCCACAAACAACAAACGATCATATTCACATGTCTGGTTCCTGTAGCCTTGCTCTTCTCTCAGGAAATGAACCGATCCTGTCTTACTCGCCACCACTAAAAGTCAAACTCATCTGTTCTGGTTTGCCGGAAAAGTGTAGGTCGAGGTTCAAGTCTAAACTAGTTATATCGACGGTGTGTTTATTTCACAAATGGTTTCCCACTTTACATAACTTGCCAATCTATTGTCTAATTTTCATAGGAAGGGTCTTTTAGAAATACAAATAAATTTTTGCACCCAAAATTGATAACATTTTGATAAATTATTGGTTTGATTTTATGGTCATTGATATTATTTATTAAGCTAAGCACGTGCGGATCACATGACTTCTCGTATGAAGACGTGAAAGTAGATCTAGTAACGTTCTCGCTGTTAAATAAGAAGGCTCTTCCTACCAACACTGAAAGCGTAAAATATTAAATATTTATTAATGTTTTGACTACATAAATTCATGAAGAGTGATTGCAGGCCATTGACTGTTTTTTATGTTTGATAGTATTTAATTGAGAGAAAAATTATATACCAGTTATTTGATATCTTTATAAATATATTATAAAGTAAATGGTTGTAACATAAATATAAGATGTTTGAGAGAGTTCCTTGTATTGTAATATTCCTAAATTGTAGAGTACTGAGGCTTCAAAGTGTGCAGAGAAAGTATTGGACCTAAAGTTCGAAAGGTGTACATGTGTGTGGCATGTAGTCTACTAAATTTGTTTCGTCAAAGAAGTGGCCATTCAATCAAAAACATATAACCCCTGATTGAACAGAGACAACAGCCCTATTTGGTTCAAGCATAGTAATATAATAATATAATGTGGTATCGATCACGGATCTGCGGGAATTCCCAGCAGAGGTTTACCTGTGGGAATGGGCCATGGTCACTTCTTCATTTTACTAGACCTGTTAGCCACTCAAACAATATAAAAAAAAGAAAATATTGCATGTCTAAAGTAACTCTACTAGCACACTAATATTGCTATCCTAAAATCCACCAAAAAATAACTGAAACATTTGTTTCTAAGACAATTTTTAAAATATATTTTATATATTCTCTAAATATTTAGAGTAGGCCTAAACAATTTTACTATTCAAAATGTATGAAATTACTAAAATAATGATTGAAATAAACACATAATTTATTTTGGATCAATCAAGACGCTCCGGTTTATTCAAGTTATAGATTACAGTGAGGTTCAAAATCTTTATAATTCAAACTGCCGTATTTTACACATAGTATACTAATTGTTATAAGTAGGCCTCTTTGTAATTTAGAGGGGGGGAAATCATATGACTACTAGATTTGGCTCTAGCTATCTTAAAAGAAGAGTTGTTTCTCTCTTATTAGGGGCGTCCAGGCCAGGCCAAGTGCTGCCATCCTGTGAGGAACCTGGCAACCAATTCTCCCCTCAGCCCTAACGTTTCTCCAATCCTTATAACCCCCAGAAAACGTTTGCCATCCCATCAACAGTAGTCAGTGCACCAGATGGGTGGCTTTACGGACCTACAAATATATTAATACTAGTGGATATTGCAGCGATGGCTGCATATTATTGCATTAAAATGTATTTGGAACATTTTATTGGGAAAATATCTATTATTATAATAAGCCCTCGCACGACATTATAGTTAAAAGTTTAGTCATCAAAAAAAGTATATTTTTCCCTTTCACGCCACGGTGAGAACTTTAAAACTACCTCCCTCCCATCTCTATCTATTTGTTGCACAAAGCCACTTAAGTAAGAATTAAACTGATATTATTTTTAACCAAAGAGAATTTTTTTTTCTGACATAAAACTATACACAAATCATGGTTTCCATGGTGACGTAAACAAATAAAGATTGTATAGTAGTCACTACCCACAAAGAAGGAAAAGATTGGAAATTCGTAATTAAAATTGAGTTTTAGTTTTAGGCCACTATTTTTACCGGCATCTAACCTTTAAAATGATTGTTCGTTTGTTAAAATCCGTTCAGTCATTTCCTCGTAAGTTCTATTACAGGAAACGGGCTTATCCAATTATATATAAGATGTGATAAAGAGAGTGATAACATGTGATAGTGAAAAGGAGAGTGTAAGTGTTCGAGAGTGTGGTTGTGTAAGTGTGTAGGTGAATGTGAGTGTTAGTGCGGAAAGTGAGTGTAAAAGCCAGAATGAGCAATTGAGAGAGATCTAGTGAGTATGAGCGAGTGATAGTGAGAGTATGTGTATGTGTTAGAGAGAGAAATACTGGGCGAAGAGGGAAGTGTTTGTGTGTGAGAGAGGAGAGAGAGTGTGAGAGAGTGTGTGAGATGAGAGAGAGTGTGTGAAAGAGAGAATGTGAAAATATAGATGTGGTACACAAAATATTACTTTTAAAAAATATATCTTCAAAATTAAGCGGTAAAATGAAAACATAACTTAGCTTATGTATTTGTATTGTGTTACAATTTGATAAAATAAACATCAAAACCCATTGTTCAAAAAAATTAACAGCAAAACTCATAATTAGATAGTTAAGAAGGCTATTTTTAAACATTATTCAAGACCATTTTATTGTATTTGAGCTTATAATACACACCAAAACATATCTAAACATCATTTTATCATGTGCGAAACAAAACGTAGACAATATTTTCACGAACTTAACAACTTGTTCTTTTGACTTTCAAATTATGCTAAATATTATTAATTTAAATGCTAATTAACGATAACAATATTCCAATATATAAATATTGCCCAGTTTAGGCATCTCAATTTAGATCTGTTATGACCGGAATCCAGAGAGAAATATTCATCCAAAAAAAATTGTGATATGTTCGGACCAACAAATAAAGATGTTGTTATTATTTTTTAGCCAGAGAGATATAGTTTATTTAGAGATTTACAGCCATGCACCAAATAACTGTCTCGATGGTTACTAAACAAAGAATAAAAAACTGAAAATTCTCTATGTATCTTGGATTTTCGTGGAAAACTATTATTTTTTCCGACATCTTGGACTCCTAACCGTTAAAATTAGTGATCGTTTATCAAAATCTATTCATGTCATTTCCTCGCAATTTCTATCACCGGAAACGGGCTTATCAAACTATGCATAAAATTTGGGACAATATTTGCTTGTATGTAAGCAGAGGACTCGAAATTAACACCAATTCAAGATTTGACAGTAGGTCTGCAGAGGACTCAAAACTAACACCAGTTCAAGTGATGCCAGTAGGTCTGCAGAGGACTCGAAACTAACACCAATTCAAGAGTTGCCAGTAGGTCTGTAGAGGACTCGAAACTAACACAAATTGAAGATTTGCCAATAGGTCTGCAGGGGACTCAAAACTAACGCAAATTGAAGATTTGCCAGTGGGTCTGCAGGGGACTCGAAACTAGCACCAATTAAAGAGTTGCCAGTAGATCTGCAGGGGACTCGAAACTAACACAAATTGAAGATTTGCCAGTAGGTCTGCAGGAAACTCAAAACTAACGCAAATTGAAGATTTGCCAGTGGGTCTGCAGGGGACTCAAAACTAACACAAATTCAAGAGGTGCCAAAAGGTCTGCAGGGGACTCAAAACTTACACCAATTCAAGACTTGCCAGTAGGTCTGCAGAGGACTAGAAACTAACACCAATTCAAGAGTTGCCAGTAGGTCTGCAGAGGACTCGAAACTAACACCAATTCAAGAGGTGGCTTGTCCCCTTAATACAATCCCCCTTTGTCGTAAGTGGATTAGCACTAACTTGCTATGGTTGGAAGGTAATTTATATAGAAATGACAGCTAGGAAAGGTACTAACTCGTTCTTCTTTCATGTAATCATGCATAAACTCACGTGATCTGCAGTAATGCCTTTTGATCGAAATTTTTAATATCTAAAAATTACACTGACAACAAATAATACATCAATGAATATTTTATAATTTTGGTTCAAAACAGTATGTTTATATTTTACAATAGGTTTTTAGTGTGAAAATTGGACTATACATTATTTAATCTAATACTAACAATCAGGAGCGAGTAAGGATAGACTTGGAGGGAGACCTAAGTCCCTCCAATCTACTTCTGCTATGGATACAATAGATCCCACTTCCTATATTGAGACTAACCATATTTTATTGTCATCATATTGTTTAGGAGAATGTTGGTTGTTACCTTGAAGGTGTCGTGGAAATCGTCAGCGATCATCCTGAGCTCAGCACCCAATCTCATCCAGTCGCGCTTGCCTGGAGTTCGACGCCACGGTGCTCTGGGGCGTCCTGCGGGGCCCGGGGCCGGGGCGGGAGACTGTGGCATTGGGTTGGAGTTCGAAGAGCACAATACTATATCTGGGAGTGGAGGGGGCGACACCTGGTTGAGACCGGGGCCCCCGCGGGCCTCTAGTTGACCTGCTGCCTGTCTTCTGGGCGGGCGTCTCTGGGGTGCAGCAGTATCGCTATGGTTGGTTCGACGACTGGGTTGCTCCCTGGACCTGTCTGGAAGAACAAGAACAAACAAAATGTGTTACATTTGCACCTCTTGCACGTTCTAGAGCAAGTTTCTCTTTGAGCCTGTTTGGAAGAACAAGAACAAACAAAGTCTGTTACATTTGCACCTCTTGCACGTTCTAGAGCAAGTTTCTCCTTGAGATTGTCTGGAAGAACAAGAACAAACAATATGTGTTACATTTGCACCTCTTGCACGTTCTAGAGCAAGTTTCTCCTTGAGATTGTCTGGAAGAACAAGAACAAACAATATGTGTTACATTTGCACCTCTTGCACGTTCTAGAGCAAGTTTCTCCTTGAGATTGTCTGGAAGAACAAGAACAAACAATATGTGTTACATTTGCACCTCTTGCACGTTCTAGAGCAAGTTTCTCCTTGAGATTGTCTGGAAGAACAAGAACAAACAATATGTGTTACATTTGCACCTCTTGCACGTTCTAGAGCAAGTTTCTCCTTGAGATTGTCTGGAAGAACAAGAACAAACAATATGTGTTACATTTGCACCTCTTGCACGTTCTAGAGCAAGTTTCTCCTTGAGATTGTCTGGAAGAACAAGAACAAACAATATGTGTTACATTTGCACCTCTTGCACGTTCTAGAGCAAGTTTCTCCTTGAGATTGTCTGGAAGAACAAGAACAAACAATATGTGTTACATTTGCACCTCTTGCACGTTCTAGAGCAAGTTTCTCCTTGAGATTGTCTGGAAGAACAAGAACAAACAATATGTGTTACATTTGCACCTCTTGCACGTTCTAGAGCAAGTTTCTCCTTGAGATTGTCTGGAAGAACAAGAACAAACAATATGTGTTACATTTGCACCTCTTGCACGTTCTAGAGCAAGTTTCTCCTTGAGATTGTCTGGAAGAACAAGAACAAACAATATGTGTTACATTTGCACCTCTTGCACGTTCTAGAGCAAGTTTCTCCTTGAGATTGTCTGGAAGAACAAGAACAAACAATATGTGTTACATTTGCACCTCTTGCACGTTCTAGAGCAAGTTTCTCCTTGAGATTGTCTGGAAGAACAAGAACAAACAATATGTGTTACATTTGCACCTCTTGCAGGTTCTAGAGCAAGTTTCTCCTTGAGATTGTCTGGAAGAACAAGAACAAACAATATGTGTTACATTTGCACCTCTTGCACGTTCTAGAGCAAGTTTCTCCTTGAGATTGTCTGGAAGAACAAGAACAAACAATATGTGTTACATTTGCACCTCTTGCAGGTTCTAGAGCAAGTTTCTCCTTGAGATTGTCTGGAAGAACAAGAACAAACAATATGTGTTACATTTGCACCTCTTGCACGTTCTAGAGCAAGTTTCTCCTTGAGATTGTCTGGAAGAACAAGAACAAACAATATGTGTTACATTTGCACCTCTTGCAGGTTCTAGAGCAAGTTTCTCCTTGAGATTGTCTGGAAGAACAAGAACAAACAATATGTGTTACATTTGCACCTCTTGCACGTTCTAGAGCAAGTTTCTCCTTGAGATTGTCTGGAAGAACAAGAACAAACAATATGTGTTACATTTGCACCTCTTGCAGGTTCTAGAGCAAGTTTCTCCTTGAGATTGTCTGGAAGAACAAGAACAAACAATATGTGTTACATTTGCACCTCTTGCATGTTCTAGAGCAAGTTTCTCCTTGAGATTGTCTGGAAGAACAAGAACAAACAATATGTGTTACATTTGCACCTCTTGCAGGTTCTAGAGCAAGTTTATCCTTGAGATTGTCTGGAAGAACAAGAACAAACAATATGTGTTACATTTGCACCTCTTGCACGTTCTAGAGCAAGTTTCTCCTTGAGATTGTTTGGAAGAACAAGAACAAACAATATGTGTTACATTTGTACCTCCTGCACGTTCTAGAGCAAGTTTCTCCCTGAGATTGTCTGGAAGAACAAGAACAAACAAAGTGTGTTACATTTGCACCTCCTGCATGATCTAGAGTGAATTTTTGTCAGAAATGTAACAAAGGTATTCGATATGTTAAGAACATTACAAAAAACTAGATAGTGCTCTGGTGTCAATAATGTGGCTCATCTTAATTGACCAAGTTTAGCAAGGTCCTGTTTTAACTAGACCATTTGACATTTCTCCTGCCTGTTAGGATGTTTTTTCCAGGATAAATGTCAAATGCATGGACCAATTTTAGTGAAATTTGGTGGGGGTATTCTTTGAACCTGGGTAAAACAATTTCTGTGGGCCTACATAGGTTTTTAACCTGGTTATGTGTTTCTAAATGATGGCTAGTCAAAGTTTTTTTTATTTTGAAAGCTCATTTCAAGTTTTTATTATCATTAGCAGTTGATAAAGTACCTCGGGCGTATTTTATAAATGTTTACATCTGCTGTGAGACACCCACTGCTAGTATTTCTTATTTTTTATTTTTTAACAAAGCGTCTAACTAATTGTTTGTGATATACGCGCGTGTAGGCCTATTAATTACCCTAATTTGTTAAGGGTGATAAAGGAAGAATTTAGAGGATGTGTGCCCGTTTTTGCATGGAGTAAGCGTGGACAACCATTTAAAAAAAACACCTTCAATACACCCGACCGGTATTCAAACCCGGATCTTGGTCATCGGCAGTCCAGTATATTGCGAGAGTGATGCCTTAGGTCATTCGACCATTGTTTTGCGAACACATTGTAGGGAGACCGATATCTGACAGTTATAAAAGTTAATCAAATTCATATGTCAAATCATGTCATTTTTGATAAATATTATAAATACAATTAATGTTTTTTAACACCATTCTTACTAAAGGCCTTCTATGATGCTTGCTGTTTTGTGAAAGCAAAATAGTTAATAGCTTAAAACATAACGAAAAAACTTAAATATTAGTCTACTAGTACCATTGTTTGTTTTGTTTGTTTTTTAATTCATTGTTCAAGAACACTTTGTGATTGATGGTCTAAGGTTCTAATGATCTCAAATAATAAATAACTTATCTGTAAGTTTTTGTTCTGTTTCAAAGAAAAACTAAGAATGTTATGAGTTTTACTGCTTATGTTGCGTTTTAAAAAACTAGTGAAAAGTAACTCAAAGAAGTGTAACTATTAATATTTTAGTTGACTGCAGACAAATATAAAAAAAAATATTCTCAATAAATGTAGGCCTATATAATGCAAAGTTAAATATACCCTAAGATGTTTAAACAAGATATAATTCAGATTTTAGTAAAAAAAAATGCCATTTTTTCTTTTAGCAAATTCTAAATACATTTTAATAGACTCCAATTACGTTTGAAATCACAACCTGAAATAAAACCATGGTCTTTCGGATTTTGCAGAAAAAACTCCCAGTTCGATCCTCGTATCTGGGTTGTAATTTTTCCCTTGATCTAATTAAAGTCAGCCATTAGCACAGTAATCACGTATTGGTTTGTGATACACGTGAATTCTTGTTTAAAGAATTATTACATTTAAAACCTCTTTTATTCTGTGACCAACCTGATGCAACGTTTATACGCTTTTTGTACGAAATCGAAATCAAAGCTTCCCCCTCCCCTCCCCCAAATACAATCATAACACCACTTTGTCAACTTATCTTCGAACGCATGTCCTTACAACAATGTGTACAGTGTGGAAGGTATTACTCGATTTTAGAACACAACCAAACAAAGAACAATCTTTGTTCCCTGGAAAAAAAAGAAGTCTCCTAGCTTTTGAAAAAACAGAGGACTAGGAACTTTCCCCCTCTGATCCCCCTCTGCAGCTGACATCATGTGAGTGGAGAGGAGAAAAAAAACATAGGAACAACACACAAGACCCCTTTTTTCCGTAGTAACCCTGCCTTTCCCCCACTCATACAAGTTAACCCCCCATAAATACCCCTAGAAAATCCACCTGCAAACAGCAATAAAAAGCTACCCTTCTCTCTTTTTGGTTCAGAGTAAAGGAAGAACAGATGAGGGAGAGGAAAGGGGGAGGGGGGCAAAGGGGCTGGGGTTGTTATCTTGCACAGGTGGCTTTTACCTGAGCTGGCCTGGGTCACCGTGACCCAGTCAGAGAGATTCCCCCCTGGTTCGGATTCACCGGAACATCACGTATGCTTCCACTTCCTCTAGACTCAAACCAAACAGACGAGGATGAGGACCCAGTCTGCGTGAACACCCATGTGAGTCAAAATAATGTGGATATTTTTATTATACGCTATATTCCAAGCCCTCCCCCCTCCCCCCGCTACCTCTTAGATTAAGCAATCAAGAATTCTGGTAAGGAACGCACTAATTGAGGAACCACTCAAAATACCAATCTACCATTTTGTATCCATTATCCCACAATTAACAGAATTTTTGTGAACTAAGCAAATGGCATTGAGTTTTATTTCCCCCCCCC
>CABEEJ010002152.1:98856-108946 GCA_901482245.1 Timema douglasi
CCCCGCATTTCTAAAAGCCTCGTTCCTTTTAAAATGTAAGTCGTGACATTCAAAAAACAAACACATTCTTTGAGTATGTATATAAAAATAAATACTGACTTACTTGACGTGGTGTTGTATTATCGTTAAAATAATATTTATTTTCGATTGAGCCAGTGCTCATAATGCAGTCTTACCCAAATATTGAACATGTAAACAAAAAGCGGATAGAGCTCCACTCGATAAGATATTAACTGAGTTACTTTTGAAACAATTTTATTTCGAGTACTTGTTTGTGTTGATTAAAATAAAAATTAACCAAATAAGTCTTAAAATACTTTTAAAGATATGTTATATGCAAAGCTTTATATGTTAATCTAAATAGCTACTATACAATCGTGTTAACGTTTTAATTATTTTGTTTTAAAACAGCAGTTTTGTAGAGGATTCAAATTTAAATAAATTTACAGTGGTTGCCGTAAAATATGGCTGGCTTACAGTGAGATTCACCTGGAAAAGCCGGTAGTTTTTTTTTGTGACAGTGACTGAGTTTTACTGTTAGCATTAAACAAAATGGAAATGCAAACGAAATTAAGTGTGGGGAAAATTTGTCTTCAGTTCTTGTTTTAGTCCTTGCTATACCCAATAATTAAACCTCATGCAATTAGAAGTGATTTCAATAACAAAGGCGTCACTACCATCTGGTTTGTATCAGTGTCAGAGAGGATGGGTCTCAGATTCTTAAGGAAAGATTTATTTTTTATTTACTTTTTCTTACACTTCCTTCACACAAATGCGGGTATACTTACTATATGATTTTACATTCATTATCCCTACTATCCCTACTATAAGAGTTTAAGTTGAGGATAATAGCGAAGCTCAGAATCCACTCTCATAAACTAAAGAAAAAAAATTGGTGGGTAAATCGAAAGTTTCTCAATTATAATAATATAATCCCTTTTACGCTGGCAAAATACTAAAACAAAATCTCTTTGCTCGATCTTCTAGTTTTACAAACAAGACTACAAAACAAACAAAGAAAGAGCAAAAAGAAAGTAATAAAAAAAGTAGCTTTGAAACGTTTCTTACCTTTTCTTTTTTACTTTCCTCTTTTTTTTGTTCCAATTTTCTACCTGATGATTTGGACATGTCTGAACAGGTGAGTCAGAGAAGAAGAAGTGAGGGGGAAGTTAGGGATGAGGGGAGAGTAGGGGAAGAATAACTAGCTGACGAAGAAGGGGGGGGGAGGGGAGGGCCAGATCTTCAAACCTGGAGTAGATAATTTATAATCTAAAACCAGCTCTACAAAAAAAGACGCACCAATAACAACAGCGAGTACTTACGAGCCTAGTAGTCTACGATAGGATAATGGGGAAAATTAAATCTTGCTATTACTCTAGGAAGGGTTAAAAAAAAAGAACTTTATGAAGTCTTTCGATCTAACAGAAGCGAACACAAGTTGTTGTATTAAGGTCTATTGTATTTTTGAGAGAAACTAATATTAAAAATCCTAACATTAAATGAGGATACGAAAATGGACGTTAAAGAAAATGATTAAAAATTATGTAATTTAATTACAATCCTAAATTGAAAAATTGTTAATATATTTTCAATCATTAAAATTTAATAAAATTATTCATATTACTTCCATTAACGCATTAAATTGCCATGAATACAATAATACATAATACAATAAGAATGCGGTAAAAAAAGTTAGGCGTTTGTCGGTTGTAAAAATGACTAGGACTGCTTCACTTTTGAAAGACATAAATACCACTAAAATAAGATTAATAATATATTAGCATGTTATCAATGTTGATAGCAAAAACATATGTTTTTAGTTTTTAAAGGGTTCCTTCAAACGCGTTGTATAATCTATATAATAAAAACACATGATATATTTACAGCGGCTATTACTTTTTTCAAATAAATATAAACGGTTTTATTCAATCAATTTTTTAAATTAGTGTGATTTTATTTTGTAAAAATGCAGTCATGGTTAAATGAACTATACCCTCTTATTAAAATATAATATGAAGATCTCTCTTCTTTCTTTGTATGTCACAGACACAATTGCCTAACAAATAGATAACAGAACATACTGTAGATATGAAAAGCACAAGGGGAAGGAAGAGAGTCATTCTAAACATCTTTTCCAGGGTGACTTCTATATTTCAAGCCCAATAAAGACCCTAGAATTGTTTATTTATTCAAATATGACATAGGCCTCTTTTAAGCAAAAGGTACATTTTAAAGGTCTCATAATTGTCTAACAGAGGGCAGCACAACTCAATTTCGGCTTGTTGGACTTTAATACTTTTTCCCTCGTACCCTTCAAATGTTAAGTACAACCATAGCCAAATCATTATTTCTCTAAGATACAAAGTAGTCTTAGGGAGCTGTCTATGAGCTACATTTAACTTGTAATAAATATATAAATGAATGCAATGGTAATTATTATTTGTATGGTTTTTTCAACGTTATTACAACAAATATGATTAAATTTCATCGTTGTTCGCTAGTCTTATTTATATCTAAAGTGGCACCATACTATATTTAAAAAAACTGAAGAAAAAGTGTTTTAGCGTATGATTGCATGAGACCAAATCTAATAGCCTTTTTGTATCATTGTATGTCATTTCTAAACCAATCTGACTATTAATGAAAGTAAAGAAACAACTCTTTTTTTTTACCAATTTTACACGTTCGGCTCTTGGTGGTAAACTAATCTTAAACTATTATCACTTTACTATCATTACTTTTACTAGTTATATGTTGATACGAATTTAATATCTTTATATCATCATCTAAACCGTTATTAAAAATACTTCAAGCAATGTCCCTGTTAAGTAAAGACCACTCACTAACTTACGGTATCGTTCCCCTGTTGGTATTAAATGTCACCGCTAGGGTCGCCACTTGTATAGCGAGCGATCAAGCCTGAATGACACACAATCTATCTTGTTGTAATGTAGGCGTATTACACGTTCTACAGTGGCAGTTAATACATAGTACCCGCATCTTATCGCGAGATGCAGTTATGACTCAACACTCTCCCCCCGCCAACTAAATATTATAACAGTAGCTGACAGCGGGACGCCTAGGACTTGTTGATAACGCAACAAGCAGCACGGCATTGTATTGCATGTTTCCCTTACGTTAGGAGCTCCTGTTAACGTATTAAGTCTGTTGTTATTACAGCGTTGCAAGTAATGTTCACAAGTATTGTCACTATGTTCTTTGAAAATACAGATGTTATCTACCTGGGAACTTTTGTGGCGGCAGTCGCAAAAATCGCACAATGGTGCAGTGTTCCAATACCATTCACCGATGAAAGTTTGACCGTACTTTGAAGACATGATGGCGACTGTAATATACCCAATGATTCCCGCCTTTTCTTATCACAAACGTCCAGTTCAGTATCCTAGTCCACCTGTTATCGCGAGAAACCATTTATAGCACGTGTCACTTGACCTCGTGGCCTAACGAGCAGTTCAATAATAATTATTTCTTCTAGGCTCTCTTAATTAATATTGGACAACAAACCACACCAGACGATATCCGCATTCCCGTAGAATTCCTAACCGAAACTCGTACAAAGCAAAGCTCTCGTTTGTCTAAATTATAGGCTATTATTTTAAATATTTACGTTTAAGGTGTGATGGAAGGGAACGTTAGAAAAGGTAAACGTTTTTGCAGTTTTCATAGGAAACCATTTTAACTCCAAATAAAATAGTCCTTTCAAAAATATATTGTTTGTTTGGCCATCTTGAGGTCACGCTACCACAAAACATAGCATAATTGTGCTAATGCTATAGATTGTGCTTGAACTCAAGTTTTCTGTGGGCTACTGGATAGGTTGACCTCAATTATTTGGCCAGCCCCATAGAATGACACATGGCCACATTCAGGCCCAGTGAAAATCAAATATAGGACAGCTTAACACAAATCTGTTTTATTTTATTGTGTTTTCCAATATGTGGTGGGTTGGTTTGTTTGAGCTCAAGTTAGTTTGTAATAAAAGTTCTAAAAATGGTCTATTTTTAAGAACATAAGGAGACCAAAAGGAAATGGCCCGAACAGAATTGTGTTTCAGTGTGACTTTCAATATTTTGCGAGCCCACCACATTAATTTTTCCCTAAAAGGCCCAGTTTTAGAGCACAATGCGACTTTTGGGAATATATGAGCACATATAATTGAACAAATATAACTAATTCAACAATGAGGCGGGCCAACTTTAGCTACGTCCCGAGCGACAAACGAGGTTGGTGTTCTCGCGCCCATTCTACGGCGCAGTTTTCGTGCGCAGGTCTCGTTCCTCGAGTCAGCTGATGTAATGTGGCAAAGGTATCGCGTGATATCACGCCATCGTGTGTACCTGGCAACTTTTGGGTTTGCTGACGTGTCACTCAACATTCTATAGTGGGACCCGATGTTGGAACATAAGTTTGAAGAAGATCCAAACATTTTAATGTGTCTGAAGGCTGCATTTAAATTATTGTATTATTGCTACTATTTTAACAACAATAATACGGTCCCCATCGGTGAACTGTCACTTAACTACGTATTGTATTTACACTGATACTATCTATCAAAAGTGACAATTCTAAATTATATTTTACGGACTAATATTAAAGTAATCTTAGTAACTTTTGTGACCGTTTTAGGCATATAGTGTGTTTTTTGTAGAAAAGGAAGTTTGTAAAATCAAAAACAAAGATTTACAGTTAACATTTAAGACATATTTCTATATCATTATTAGATGAATGAATGAAAGTAGAATAACTAATTTGCTAAGCTGCCTTGTAAAGTAGAAATGTGTTTGAAAGCTAAATAAATAAAAAAATATCAATTAATATTAAAGGAGTTTAACGTCCGATATACCCACATTGGTGGACAGGCGGACAAAATATAAAGATAATTCAGACTGGTTCCTGCCATGGGGTGATTGGGGTTCGATTCCCAGTCAGTTGTACTGAGGGTGCTCTTTCTAAATAGTTTTTATCTTTTCCTATAAGCAAATGCGAGTATATTTTTCTCATCTCTCTGTTTCTCTTCCCTGCCATATTAGCGTAATTAATAAATGTGCGGCTCACTTCGGTGGTTGAATGGTCCAAGGTGTCAATATATGGAACTTCCGATGAGGAAAGATAAAGTATAATCACAAATTGAAAAGTGACGAATTTTATAGCTGCCATGATATTATATTTGTAACCTAAATATCATTTCGATCGAACAAGCTTCGTTAATTATGTACATTTAATTGTATGAGCGTTTACTTTCTTCCAGGATGAATTAGCTTGACATTTAGTCCACGTGACCAGTGATATGCGCGATAAAATCATCGACGGGAGTGTGGTGTGTATCTTGGTGCTCTCAGCGCCAACGAAGGCCGGGACCGCTGGAAGGACAATGATTGCGCAACGCAGAACAATAGCGCGCTAATGAAGTAGTACACGATGTAGTTCTCTAGCGGTCGGCGTGACCCTGACTTGAAATGCATCTGGTTCTACAATTACCCGGTGGCCGAGGCGGAAGTGAGACAGGCCGCTGTTTGGCGCGTACGGAGTAGTGTGAGAGCTCTGGGTGCCCTTGAGAGGTATCAAACATACCTTGCATGGTTACACTCAGGTACAACTTATAATATAGGGTCACAATGTAGTTCGTCAAGGCAAGACTGCTGCCGATTAGGATAAATGGAGTGAACGTTGAAAAACCACTCAAATGTGAACTAGTAATTACAATTTCTTCTTCCTCAGAAATAAAAAATTGAGAAGATTGAAAGTTCTTTAGTCAAAATCTGGGAACACGCAGTCGTGTTTCCGGGTGCCGGGGAGATTGGAGCTTCGAATATCGACCGAATGTATTTTTTCTTAGATGGCTTCCTTTTCTACTTTCGCGCAAATTCAGATTAATTTCCTTTAAAATATTCTTCTCTCGCCACTATATTACTATATCTATCTTCCTGACTTTAGTAATTTAGAACTACTATCGAACAGCCGGGGCTTGAACCAAACACATTCAGAGATAAGAGGTGAATTCGATCTTGTCAGTAGTCGAAATAAACGGATCCTTTTCACAAATAAGACCAAGCTCGTACCTTCTCTCAACTTAGCCGGTATGGACTGGAGGAGAAAGAGCTGAAGTTCAAACCAACCACGTGACCCATATAAACAAACCACCCGTCTACCAGCAGCATAATGGTTTACACTGCAACTAATTGCAACTTGCATAATGGATGCATTTTGTATGACCTTGGAGGAAGAAATGAGAAGAAAAAAAATGGGAAAACATAAGTTCGTGTCCTTCAACTTTATGTTTTGAAAAGTCCCTGAAGCACGTGGGAGTGTCCTTAAGAGTCCGGAGCAGCTCGCGGGTATGAATTAGCTTAAGTAGTTAAGACAGCTTAAATCAGACATTGCATCGCGGTGTGTTAACTTACTGGAGTCTTCATTATACATAGTCGAAATGAAGAGGATTGATATTATTTCATTAGAATCTATTTATATTCAAACAAATATATAAATATTATAAAATTAATATCTTAAAATTAAAATTCATTTTCACTCATTGCAATTTCGCTGTTGTCTAATTCCTCAGAAAGTCATTAAATTTGGGTTGAGGAAAGAAAATGTAATAGGAAATGTACTTGAACTTACGTGGAGTAAAATTGGGAACCATTAAGAAAAGATCCTCCTCAATACACCCAAATGGTATTCAAACCCCAATCCCGTACTACTGAAGCGGGTATTTCTGAACCAAACGTAACATCGCATATAGTGTCCAGATTAAGAGAACGGAAAGGATAACACTTGATCAGTTAAACCTAAATAAGCTGCAACTAATACCGTAAAGTGATTTTATAACAATAAAAAGGATGGCATGCAGTGGATCTAATTTCACAATACCTAAGGTTAAGAGGTTATGCCTTTAGGTCTTGTACCATTAGGTCCACTGCCCGTTTGAACAGTTAAGGATATTTTAAAGTAATCTATGAAAAATTAATTTTAGGTTCAGTGCTTTTAGGTCTAGTGAAGTTAGGAGCTATACAATTAGGTGCAGTGAAGTTAGTTCTTATATTCTTAGGTGTTATGAAGTTAAGAAATTTAGTTTAGGAGTTGTGACTTATAATTTTAGGTTCACTGCTGCCATGGCCAATAAGAATACTAAAAAAGTTTTCCAACAATATTTATTTATGAAAAACTATGTTAGTTAAGTTAGAAAAAAATGTTTTGCAACAACAACAACAAAATGTTAGAACTCATTCGAAACATGTTTAACAGCCTTAAGATGAGTTAAGGGCAGTATTTTTGCAGTTCTTATATTAAAACATTCTTTTGATTAAAAGTAATCAAATAATTTTCCATTAGAAACAAAGTATAACTTTCTTCACACGGTGACCTCAACAGTTGTTGAATATTTGTCGAGGGTGTCCTGGAATTTAATGACAACTTTTTCTCTTCATATAAATATTTTGTCATCCACTATGTTTCTACTGGAGCAATATTTAATTTAATTTGGCCAAAAATGGTTTTGTTATAACTGCAAAAACATTGCTCCTAACCCTCGTTTTCTACACTCCCACCTTGAGGTTTTCCAAACCAATATCAATTTTCCTTGACCTGCACTTTTTTCAGTTTTCCTTGCTGAATAAATTTATAACATAAATCACTTTTATTCTAAATGCAAGCAGCTACCATCAATATTTTAAAGTTATTTCTAAATGTTCAAATGCTGTTGGTATTATTTGTTGCAGTGTGTGAATGTGGTATAGAAATCAACACAAATCAATCGTCGCATGATAGTATGACATATCTAGGCAATGTATTCTGCTAAGATGTTAAAAAGCGAACCTCAATTCCCCTGAATTCAATCAATGACCAGAAGGTTAGTGCTCTCAGCCATGTTGAAGACACTGTCTCAATCTGATGACGTCTTTAATCCCGACCTCACACCCCGTTCACACACACACACACACACACACACACACCTGTCGGCACATGCTTGGCACCGGGGTATGTCGGGAACCACGAAGTTACAAGTGTCATAATAACAATAATCGACCAAAGGGCCTAGTTAGTTAATATTCAAGTCCTTACCATGTGGAGACGGAACCAAACTACCAATGTGTGCTATATTCGTCTTCGCAGTCACACACACACACACACACAGTGCTGGAAAATACATTCAAGTACACACAACATAAATCAAAAAACCCTCAAACAACACTATATTATTTTGATATTTTCCCACTGATCTACCTACTTACTTACTCACTCTATGGTATTAGGAACTCGAAAGTTCATTGCCGCACTTACAACAGTATGCCACCTATCCCTATCTTGAGCTAGTTATATCCAGTCCACCTCATTACACCCTATCTCTTTCAGGTCCATTCTAATGCTATCCTCCCATCTGCGTCCAGGTCTTCCCATTGGGTTTTCCAGACAATACCCTGAACAAGGTTCTAGAATCTCCCATTGCACTGAATGTTCTTTCCACTATAATCTTCGAGACTTGGCTATCCTAACAGTGTCTTGTGATGAGTACAGGATACGTAATTAATCATTATGTTACCTCCTCCACTCCCCAATAGCCTCATCCTTTTGGATAAAATATCTTCCTGGGCCCTTTGTTTTCGAACTGATCTCTATTTTTAATTTTCAGACACTTTTTAAATGCTTGATTTAAGAAGTAGCAACTTAGAAGGTACTGTAGTTTAAAGGAATGCCCTCGCACTCACGTGGAGATGGTATGGAAAACCACAAAGATAATTAACAAATGAAGGGGGGAAGATAAAAAGCTGAGAAAATGTATGTGAAGCCACCCCTAGTGCACTCGGCTGACATTCACCAGTAATATAATTTATGAAGTGTGACACCTTGGACTATGTGACCATCGATATGGGTTTTAAGCCATAAGGTTGGCCACAATATCTCAGGGATGTAGATTTCAGACTTCTTCATAATCTTAAGCTGCAAATTTATCTGACTAAAACTCTATTTATGAAATGAAAATTATGTTTAGAAAAATTCTAAATTCTAAATTTGTAAAAGTTGTATATTTTTGGACTAATTTAAAAATATATAAACACAGAATAAAATTAAAGTGTTCAACTAAGATGCAATGAGACATTTCCTTTTATTATACATCCAAATACAAAATTACCCCTGGCCAATTACAAAATACTCCCGAAATTTCCCCGATTTTCTCGACCATTTTAAACTCCCTGATATAACTATTTGTTGTTATACTTTATCTGATTGGGAGAAATCTGAACCTTAAAAATTAACTAAAATGAGATATCGCTCTAGTTTAAAAATGATCCATTCTTCCCCACTGACCCATAAAAACTACTAAATAATAGACACCACTCAAGTTTCAAAAATCTCCACGTTTTCGTTTGTTTGAATGTACAGCTCAGCTACAATTCTGCCAAGGTCCATCAATATTTACAGGCTGTCCTTGTCTTGAGAGAAAATAAACCTTCTCTTTCTTCCCTCAACCCATACCATCATGATCTTAAGGGGGCAATGACCGTGGCAGAAAGTTGAGATCATTTCCCATTGGTTTTTAAAAACTTATCATGACATGATAAAGTTTCAGTTTCTCGTAAGATAATATAGCGTTTTTATTTTGTGTTTTTTAAATACAATTAAGGTGTTTAATACAATTTATTTATGATTACAATTGAGCCATGGTAATTAAAACTCATAAAAAAACTATTTTGAAGATCCAGTACAAGGATTGATTTTTTACTAATCGGTTTCAAAATATGACAGTTCCCCGGTTCTGTCATTTCGGTTGTCGACTAAAAATCAAACACCAATAATTTTTAAACCTTGTATTCAGCTTTTTGTAATAAAGAAAGCTACAAAACTCGTCTTCCAGTTGGTGAACAGAACCAACAGGTAAAATATAACTTATATAGGCCTATAGAAAACTTAGTAAATATATAATTATATATACACTAAGGACGTGGAATAAAGAAGAGAATTTGGAATTCAATTTCAAAGCTTAACATAAGTTGTCCTACTAAGGAGAAAGATGACTATAAGACATTTTGTTGCTTGTCCAAACCACAGGTTTTGTAAAAAAAAAAAAAAAAAA
>CABEEJ010002152.1:109052-122010 GCA_901482245.1 Timema douglasi
ATAATTTTTGTAATTTTTTTTTTTTCAATCTACAGTCCAAAACAGTTTTTTAGAGGCCGTAACAATTTTTTGTAGCATCGAGTACACTGTAATTATAGCGTCAATACATTCACGGACTAGCGTCGATTAAATATAGATAAATTCATACATCAAGTTATATCGTCTGCGGCAATCACTGTCGATAGATAGTATCAACCGATAGAATCATAGGCCTACTTAATTAAATATTATCAGGGTTGACCGCGAAACAAATGTTTATATTTTCTAGAAGGATCATCGTCGTTCATTTTGTGCTCATTTATTGATAGAGATGAGCTCCGGAATCCTTAGAATCCCTTAGGATAGTCGAGATTCAAGGATTTAGAAAAAATCGGAATCTAAACTTTTTTCTTTTTTTTAAAAATTTTGATTTATTTTATGGAGTTTATATGAAGTTTATTTATAGTTTAGTCAAACATTTCCATCGTAAAAATCTAACAACCAGACTCCAGAGCCATAATTTATCACTTAATGGGAACCAATTACAAATTGGAGGAAACAAATCTCATACGTATCTCTGTGAAATATTAACTAACCTTATAAGTATCTCTGTGAAATATTAACTAACCTTATATGCTTATTTATGTTTTCAAAGATTTTAATTCATTCCATTTCTATAACTATTAGTTATCTTTTGTTTTAAAGATTCTGTAAATTAATAACTGAGGAACCAAAACTTTTCCAGTTCTTAGGGGTTCTTAAGAACCAAAGTGACCTATCCTCAGTTTATAAATGCCGACCACTCCAAGGTAAACACCCGCTGAAACGCATCTGAACATGTTCAAACTTGTCTTCTTCATCCGCCAGCTGACTAGGCCTTGCCAGTTTCGGACTTCAGAATATTCATCTTTCGGCTTCTTTGAACGATTATAGTATTTTATTTTTAGAACAAAAATTATCACCCTTATTTCCCATTTTATAAAACTTAAGATTTCATTAGCCTACAAAACAAGAAGTTTAATGATGAGTTAATTTAAATAGTGAAGTATTTAGATCACCATGTTCGTGGAGCCAAGGTTCGTATGACCCCCATCGTTTGGTAACATGGTTTAACCTAGATGTTGAAATTAAATACAAATAAATACAAGTTTTGTGCTAACCTTAAGACATAAGTGGATGTTTGCTATTGAGTTTCTAGCTCATTTCTAGGTGCTATATCTAATAAATAGCTTTTAAATCATTATATATTTTACAAAATACAAATCTGCACTCCATATTAGTTTGTTATTTTTGGTGTGTTTCTATTTTTTTGCAAAATTTATGATGGGCGTCATCGGGAAATATCTAAACGAAATCTCATTGCTAAGACAGAAAAAATATGTATATAGATATACGTTTGCCACAAAGCTCATTTATCAACTAAAGATAAGGAGTAGGTCTAAATATGAGGGAATTAAAACGCATTCCAGGTTTGAACAATGGGTGGAAAACCACCCCCAACGCATTCGATCCCGACCACCTTGCCGACGGTGACAACACGTAATGGAATGCTAACGACTTGGATCGCCCATCCACCGGTACGAGTCCCGGACTATAGGTGCGTTATTAAAATGGGTGATATTTATATAGAGAGTCAGATATATTTTATTTATCCCTATTTGTCTAAAAACGACAACACGAGACTTATTTTCACTTCAGTGGATTGCTTGGCGGCCAAACAGTTGGGACGTTAACACTTGTCAGGTAAGCAATATCGTCTCAAGGCCAGATAAGTGTCACAAGGAGTTAAAATTAAGGTATTCATATTAATCATTTATATAACTTGACAAATACTCTTGGTCATATAGTTATTGTTAATTTGCTGGGTTTTGTTATGTATCTTTCAAAGTCTGCTCAGGGTAATTTGTGTGTTATTGGAACTAGAGGTAGATTATTTGCGATATGTATGAACTGCATGTGCATTATATATTCATTTAAAAACTGAAGATATACCTTTAGTCAATGATTTACAAAAATTTTAATATTTTTAATCAACGTTTATACACCAGGTGCCGCTAAATTTCAAATTTCAAAAATATTCAACTGGAAGGCCGCTATTTCAGAAAACAAGTATTTCAACAATTTCTTGAGCGCTACCAAATCAGTTTTAATTTAATTTTATTAAAATAAAAGTATTCCCTTCAAAGATTATTACTGCAATTTTACAAATGTTTGATAGTAGTCAGTCAACCTTGGTGGTCTTGGGGTAAAGTACTCGCCTCAGGATCCGATGTTCGTGGGTTCAAGCCCCGCTGGTGTCGATGGATTTTCCTTGAGCGATAAAAAAAAAACCGTTGCACAGCTTACTTCGGAGAGGAAGTGAAGACGTTGCCCCATTTCGACTCTGGAATGTAAAATAGCCCTGAGAGGTATTTGAAAATACCTTTCCCTGTAAAATTGATGACCTAGGCCTTCATAATCGGTCATAGAAATTCTTGTATGCTGATATAATCTGTCAGTTCAGAAAGTGCAAGTTGAATACCTAATATAAATAGTAAACGTAATTATACTACTCGTACTACTAAGCCACACGGCTGACTCACTCATTGACATTGAGGTTTACCCACTTACAGATGAGATAGAAACTTAAAATTTGGAAAACTTTTAGCTTCTAGACCGTAACCGACGGGAAAATTCCAAAAAGATTTTTTTTAAATTGGCCCCCTAAAATAAATTAAAATGTTGGAGCAACTTTAAGGTCGGTGCGGACCTTTCTTTGGAGGTCTCTTGTGGCTAAACGGTAAGACCTATCAAAAAACAGCTCTGGAATTACATTAGTTTACATCCACTTGCAAAGAAAACTCACCGGGGGTTTGGAGGCGGAGCCCCTAACGAGCAAAGCGAGTTTTGATATAAAGTTGACGTAGTCTGTGAATGTATAGCCACTATTAGGTTAATGTTCTCGATGTCATAAAAAAAAAAGTGGTAGCGGTGTCTAAATAAAGGGCCTTGTTATGCAGATTTGCAAAGAAATCACAAAACATCTTAACTTACGCTGGGATTATTTACAAACTCAGTGACTTAGACAAGCAAGAAAGGTGACTTAGACGTTTTAAACATAGTAACATTAACATTTCCCTTTTAAAAATATTTTTGAATCGAGTATATTATTCGTCGGTCGTTACAAATATTTAAGGAACACCATCCAAAAAAATTAATCAAATGCCACTTATCGTATTTTTTATATAAAAAAATTGTGTCTGTTTGGTTTTAAAAAAAACCTGCCCATATAAATATCTCAGGTGACCCACCTGAAATGTCGCGTCAGCACTTTCAACACTTAGTCCGAGCGTATCTAGCCCTGCCCGTGACCATACAACCGCCGAGACCAGTGACCGATCGACCGTGAACTTGTTCAGCTCGCTCCAACTGACTTGATCCTCTCTCGGAGGGGATAGTTTAGTCCTCTCGCGCTTGGGGATTGGAGGAGACGGAAGACACACTGACATAGTTAGCGGATCGCAGGCTTGGATGAAGATTAACGGGCAGAGAGAGCGGCAGTTCAGAAGGAGATTAAGCGAAGGCAAGGAGGAGAAAATAGGAAAGGGAAGGTTGTGATGACAAGAGTAGAGTGAAGGGCGGGATTCCTGACGTTAAGGTAGGGAGAGGGGAGAAGTGTAGGGAAAGCGAGAAAAGGTCAGTGTTTTTATAGTTTTATAGCAAAATAATTTGTTTGCCAAAATAAATAGGCAATACCTTTCATACAAACATAAAGCTTAATTTTGAATATCTGTCATGAGTAGAGCCCGGATTTTTATGTGGTATTAACCTACAAAATATGTAACATAAGTTGAAATATGTTGTAAGATATGTAATATTGTGAAAATAATTAATATTGAATCAACTTTATTTTCTTACGTTTATAATAATAGAAAAAACTCAATGGCGTAAGCCAACAATCAAACCATACTGACTAAGCGGCCACCGTCTGTTGGCGGAGATACTATCAACTTCTGCTGATAGAAAATGTCATGTGCTCAACAAAATGAATCATCCAGCCGCTAACCTCAGTTTTCTAGACCAGTGCTGCTACTGCTTCATTCAAGTAGCTTCACATTTGTCCTCACGAGTCTGATTTGACGCCGTTTCCAAACCCGCTGCTTTACAGAAACTTTGGAAGCTCCGGGAATCGAATCCGGGACGTTGGGATCTGTAGCCATGAGCGCTAACCACTAGACCACATAGGTGGTCACGTTAATAATGCACACAAACATTAGTGGAACGAAATTTGATTTTATTGCTGAAAGTTTATGAAGGCCACTTTTCCAAAATACTTAACCTATCGGCTATCACTTGTAGTGAATTAGCTGATAATTTGTGAGCTCTAAAAGTATTAGACTGTGGTCTAAAGAACCATAGGGGAAGGGGGTAGGCTGGTAGGGGAAGGGGGTAGACTGGTAGGGGAAGGAATACAAACCGTGTGGGAATGTTTTGATGTCTTAAAGCCAATCTATATGCCTACGCTAGAAAAATTATCAAAATACGATGAAGAAATATTTAACTTAGGAATAAAACCAGATTAATGTAAAAATAAAACTCGGTGGCAGTTTATATCAAACGATAGGTATAATAAATATTATAACTTGAGATTTAGAACTAGATGACATCATAAACGTTTGATACATAAACATTGATTATTGATTAGTGTTGTAACCAAGCTCATACTCTCAACAGTTTCTCAACTTGTTCACCCGCCTCGGTGGCGTAGTTGGCTAACGCGCTAGTCGTGTTGAGCTCGACTGCTGAGGACGGGGAGATCGAGGTTCGAATCTCGGTCGGGTGAACTGGGGGTGGTTTTTCCTAAATAGTTTTCCACTCTCCCTCCACGCAAATGCGGGTTCACTTCCTCTAATTAAACCTTCCCAATTCCTAATCCATTAGAGTAATTAGTACTTAAAGCGTATAACCCGAACGGGTAGTAAGGCGCGGTGCTAAATATTATATTATTATCAACTTGTTCAAAGATTCATCAATGTTTTATTGCCATAAGAAATAAATATAAATTGCCTTTTCTCAGGATAAAAAATAATCTTGCATTTCGCATCCTTTGAGGATGAAATGATTGTAATAACTGGTTAAACGTATAAACCAATTTAATAAATAGAATAAGTCAATGTTTTACAAAATTTTGAAGTATTGAAACTTTTTTTTAACTAGTACGATTCATAAAATAAATTACTTATGAAATTAGAAAACAAAAAGCTCAGCTGCAAGTTAAATACTTTAAAAAAAATTCAGAGCTAAAGCTTAAAAACAATAAAAATATTTAACCCAATTAAAACCAAGATAGATATTTTAACAATTCTTTCCCCCCCCCCAAATTGTCTGGGTTTTTACTTTAGATTAACGTTTTCCCAAAGTTTTATCTATCCGAGCAGATATTATTCTTAGTAGTTGACAAGAAACTTGTGGGCATCTCGTCCTACGTTCCACGCAATCTTAATTTGAACATCTAACACGACTATTTATATTTTAGTTCATTACTGACGAAAGTAAGACGATTAAATAACTCACTTCATGAACACCCGTTTTATAAACAAAGTATAATAATTATCACATTATGTTTGGTTTAGAAACACGCCAGTACCTTATGGAGTAGACGATTTGGTTCAACACACTTTCAAAATAAAATATTTAATAAATCATGAGACATTATTTAATGTTTTGAAAAAAACTGATCACATCTAGGACCTAACCTCGCTAACAGCGTGTAGTTTTATAAAGAGGTAGGGACGAAGAAGGTAAAATGTATATACATATATATATATATTCACCCGCATTTGTGGAGTGATAGAGTGGTAAACCATATCCTATAGGTAGGGAAAAACTCATGTCACCCCTCCGGGATTCAAACCTCCACACCCCCAGAAAACTTGATTAGGCCTATACGAGCCTGAAAATTTGATGGTGTGCCTACGCTGAACTGAGATCCGAACTAGTGAATCCCTCCGTCTGGTGACGTTACACAGCCCACCTCCAACACTAGTCAGAGGACGTCCTATTTCCTCGAGCTGCCACTTGCACTAACTGAGATAACGGGGTCTCGCCACTTATGACGAAATAGGATGACTTCCGTGGAGACCATACTATAATCCCCCATACCCCCTCCTCTTCAACAACTCCATACACACAAACATACATGCTCTGATTGTAAGATTGACTCACGGATAATGAGATACCTGAGAGTTAACTATGGTACACAGTTTATAACACGCTGATCTCAAGTATCACTTCCGAAATCAACTAGATTGTCATTCCCTGAGAGATCAGGGTTCAAATCCCGGTAAGATGTACTGAGGGCAGTTATTAGACCACGCAAATGAAAGTGAATTTCATATAAATTCTACCTTACTCATCCCTACTCCATAAGATTAATTACTAGATATACGTGTATATCAAACAGGTACTGAGAAGCGATGATTAAAAAACCTGTTTTTAAATAAATACCTCTAAAATATAGATCTATTTTTAAAGACACTCGAAGACGTTTACGAGACATGACAGACAACAAAGAGCGAGCAGGCAAGCACTCCTAATAGTTGTAGCAAACAGTGACGGATGACTCACGGAAATGTGTGTTGAGAAATAGTGTCTGGTCATTCACCTGAAGATGGGATGATCCTTGAAAACGTTTTCCTCTACCCACAAAAACACGTCTGTTCACTGGCTCCTAAATCACAAACACAACCGATAATCAAACCCTGATTGCCAAACGAAGTCCGTTTTCAACTAACAACGTTTATTGAGCGCCACTAAAATTTGGTACTTTACAAATATTTAATTTAATTTATTAATCAACTAGTTTACTTTAAAAGGTATCAAAATCTTCCAATAATGCTATATTTAGGATCACTGTAATGTTCTCTTTACGCTATTTACTAAAGGGTCTATTAATATAGATCTAGTAGCTATTTTTATTTACGCCCTTGGGGCAACATGACAACAATTTTCAGATAACTGGCTTCTTATGAAAATCAGGCTGTTGATATAGCGGGATTACAGTAGGAAGGCGTCTTTAGAAAATATAAACACAATATTAGCCGATAAAAATTGATAATATTTTAACTTATTATCCGTATTATTTTATAAGTATTGTTAATATTTATAAAAAGCTATAAATGAAAGCTATAGGCCTATATCACATTATATTATATATAAATAAATGAAATATGTTTTAATAACATTAATAGCTGTCGATAAAGGTCGTTCCTATATAAGTCATGTTGTAATGACATCAAACACGGAATAAACATAATCACAATTATTAATAAGCATCAGTTAATTCTTCTCTCAGAAATAGATTCAACCGTGATTTAATAAACCTTGACTTTGGGGGCCTACCTGCTAATTGAGGAAGTTCGATTACTGATGAGAATAGATAATCGTGACCTAGATTCGATAGACTTGACAACACATCACCTGTGAATCATTAGGGGGGAAAAGGTTTTGGAACGAGATAACGTTTTCTTATCGTTACCAGAAGTCGCCAGGAAAATGTTGGTTCAAATATTGTATAATAGAACTTGAATAAATATTCAAAAATTTAATCAAACTTAATATAATTTAATGGTTGGCGATATTATACCGTATAAACCGCTGCTTCTTGTTAACATGTACGGGTCGGTAAATTGGATCGTTAGGTATATAAAAATAGTATAGTATGAACACCATTTTATAAATTTTCTTTCCTTAGTGATCAAAATAGTTTCTCTTACCTAGACTATTGAGGCGGGATGGAAGGGGACGCGCAAAAAGGCCAGTGATTTTGCGGTTTTATAGCAAAACATTTATTTGTTAATAATAAATAAAATATTGCTCCAGTAGCAACGTTAAGTTTAATTTTCTACACAAATTTATATCAACAGTAGTTGAATATATTTCAAGGGTGTACTAGAATTTAATTACAACTTTTTCTGTTAATTTAAAAAGTTTTGTCATCTAATTCTCATAACAGATATTCAACTACTGTTGATGTCACCACGTGAAGAAAATTAAACTAAACGTTGCTACTGGAGCAATATTTTATTTATTTTGGCCAAAAAAATAATTAAAAACACTGGCCTTTCTCTCGTCCCCTACATCCCCGCCGTACTCCAACCTAAGATATTTTAAAATTAATGCGAAGTTTTAAATGGTATAACCCACCAACTGTCCAACACATTAAATACAAGTTTTAATATATGATTAATAAGGAAACACGTGAATTAAAGTTTTAATGTGTAGGCTATGATTAACTAGCAAACGAAATATAAGATTTGATGTTTAAGTTAACTAACACACGATATACAAGTTTTGATATAGGCCTATACAATAAAAAATTCAAGTTTTAGCATGTATAGTTATTAGATAACACACTAGTTCAAGTTTTAATATATATGCATATATTTATATAAAGTTTTTATAAATAAATTTAACTAGAATACGAAATAAATGTTTTGGTACCGTATTCAAAATAACTAGCACACGAAATCCAAGTTATTATATTTAAATTAACTAACATACGAGATACAAGTTTTGGTATGTAGTCTATAATTAGCTAACACAGTAAATCCAAGTGTCAATATGTTTTATTAACCTTCACGCGAAACATGTTTGAACATGTATAATTAAATGACAAAATCAAGTTTTAATGAGAGTAATTATCTCACACACGAAAGTGACGTCTTGAATGTTTATGATTAACTCATGAAATTCATGTTTTAATACGTAGATTATGACTACACACGAACTTGTGATATTAAAGTTTAAATATGTGTATTTCACTCGCACACACTTTAAAATGAAACCCAGCACCGATGTTTTAGAGTAATTTTTATTTTAATTAGGAATAGGAATTTAATTTAATTTTAGTATATAAAAAATCTTCTTAAAACCACTCTTAGATAATCTAGGTTAGGTAAAAAAAATACTATTTGATTCAAGACTTATAAATCATATTAAGTAAAAAAAACTAACGTGACATTTTAATTATATTTATAAAATTTCACATTTGAAAAAAATTTGCTATAGTTGAAATTTTTGTTTTGTTTTGAAATCACTTTGTCATAAAGATAACGTGTTTGTTAAAAAGTGCAACAGATCAAGCCGGATAGGATACCGTGTTGGCCGGTTCGTTGACCTACTAACAGGTAGTCACCGGAAGACACCTTATACTTCCACGTGATACTCAAAGATTGCAACACATTACAAACGCATCTTGATGTTTGGCAAAAATCAATCACTTCTCAATAATCACATCAAAAAACTTAACCAACCATAAATAAAAATAAGATCCGTTTTGTGATACCGGTAGCTATTTAAAATAACGCGAAACTAGAAAACGGTTAACATCTATCAAAATGTTAGTTAGCGATAGACAATATTTTTAACTTTACGCGCCGTTAATTTAGAAACTCTATGTTATCACTGTGGATCGTGAGATATCGAAAGGTGTCAAGTTACACATGTCAAGAAGTGTACGAACACGTGTCGGACAGAAAAGATAATACACATCACAATATCAAGTCGAAATAAATCAAATTCGTTTTAAATATATTAAATAGATTGGCTTAAACCAAATACTTACGATTCTGGACTGTTGGATCTACCCGACGATTTCTTCGTTGCCCCAAAATTATATTTTCCATCAGTCGCTGTATGCAGATGATGAACTCTTGAATGAGTCTGTAATCTTCTTGGATATCGTCTTCTATATTAAAAGGTACCGCCATGTCATTTAAAACAATCAAGTGACAGTTAAACAAACTCTTGACAGGACTATCGTAAGAACTCAAGCTGGACAATAAACACGACTGCTTGCTTGGACTTGAAGCGATGAACTGAAGTGTCAGGTTCAACATTGGGCTAACCGTTGCGAAGCCGACCGCGCTTTACCTCCCCTATTCCCCCTCCATTGGTGCTCTTAGCCAATAAGACGGCGCGTGAGCTCTAATCCAATCGTAGCTGCCAAAGAGGGGAAGCAATGGTAGTATACATGAGTATATGTATGTATATTTATATACATATATTATTTAATTTCATTTTCCTTTATTAAAGAATTGGCCAACGAGCGAGACCTCTAACAGGCTATCACTGAAGAGACAGAAGACACAATATGGTTTGCCAATTAAAAAATAATAAATCATCAAGTTTGTGTACAGGTGATACAATAACAATAAACAAAATATATAGTAGCTAAAACATAGTAAATAAGAAAGCAAGTGGAAAAAAGGATCAAGTAGAAATTATTATGTTTAGGGAACAGTTCACAATAAACAAACAGATAGTAATTAATAATATGGCTATTCCCTAAATAACTCACAAATTTTGGTTCTTCTATCATGGCAAAAGTAAAATTCCGGTAATCTAGAGTTAACGCTGCTTATACAACGGCTGAGAGGGCTGATTTAGTAAGAGTTAATTATAGAAAATATTCTAGGACTTGTAGATGCACGAGAGAGCACAATGATGCCCACATGATCAAGAGGAATAATAAAAATGTTAAAAATAAAACAAAAAGTGCATCCCAATAGACTTTTACCTTCTTTGATGGCAGCGTGGTCTAACTCGCTACTCTCGTGTTGGACCAGACTGCCGAAGACGGGGAGATTGGAGTTCGATCCCGGTCGGGTGGACTGAGGGTGGTTTTTCCTAAATGGTTTTGCACTCTCCCTCCATGCAAGTGCGGGTGCACTTCCTCTAAACAAGCCTTCCTAATCCCTAACCCATTAATGTAATTAGTACATAGGTGTACAACCCGAATGGGTAGTAGGACGTGGTGCTAAAAATTAAAAATTATTCAAGAAAAGAGAGTTTGGAGCCTTAAAAGGTTTTGAATTTTACTCTAAATAACAATTGTAAAACCGTTTGAAAAAGTATTTATCATAGCAAGCAGAGACAAATTTGGGTTGAACACTTTTCAATCTGAGAGTCGGTTTAGTTGAAATTCCACGCAACACTAGCATATTCTAGTTTGGATCTAACAAAAGTAAAATTCAAACTTATAATACATTCAACTTTAGAGGATGAGAAAAATATATACGTACTTGATAAGGTCTAGTAATTTAATAGAGTGAGAAACTATATGATCAACATTATAGTGAGAGTAGATCTTGTGTTCTAATATAGCACCTGGGTCATTAATATAAATACAGCGTTCAATAATATCAATATCAAGTTTATAATTGAAAAAATAGGGGTAGTTTTCATTGTGAAAGCCGTAGCTTTAGTTTTGGATATATTAATTGGCATTACATTTTAATAACCATCGAATACACCGTTTATGACTATTGGCAAATCTTAACAATAAGAGAAGTGATGTTTTTAAATAGTTTGAGATCAAAATCAAACAATAAATAGTTTGAAGATTGAATGCATCTACCAATGTCATCAATAAACACGTTAAAAAGAAGAGGACCTAAATTTGGACCTTGAGATAAACCAAAATAGGCTTAGGAGAGTTGGAAGTGCTAATATCAATTTTGGTGGTGATAGATCTATTTTGCAATTTACAAAGAGAGCTGATAGGCCAAAATTACTAAGTTTTGAGAGAATAAAGAAACTAATTATGTTGACGCAGCTCAAAAGCTTTACTTTTACTAAATTAAATTGCATCAATCTGGCCTCTAGTAGAAACTTGAGGGGCAACATGATCCAGAAATTCTACTACATTAGTTACAGTAGATTTATTGTTTACAAACCCATGTTGATTTTCATAAAGTCGTTTTTTAGGCAGTGAAACATATGTTCATGTAATATTTTGTCAAATAATTTTAGAGAAAATATTTATCATGAGAATAGGCCTAAAGTTACAACCGTTGGTTTTAGCACATTTTTTTATGCATGGGAACAACTATAACATTATTGCTGGTTTCAGCGAACATTTCATTTGACAAACTACGGTTGAAAATATCTGCTAGCAATGGAATGAGGATATCAAAGTGAACTTTAACGATGAAATTTGGGAGTCCGCCCGCCCCAGCACATCTGGATGAACTTAATTTTTAATAGCAAACGATATTGTCGAGGAGGTAATGTGGCTAAGATACAAGGACACTTCGGTTTCAATAATAGGACAAGGCATAGCTGATAAAGCGGAATCACACACTGAGTTGAACAACTCTCCAAATTCACAAGGGTAGTTATTAATAACGTTCTTATTAATTTTTAGATCAGATGGGGAGGTTATTTTTAACATATTTCTAAAAGTCCTTGTGTTTGCTCTTGAGACTATTTTACTAACGCCATACAGATGGCTCTATCAATAGGTAAGGTTTCTTTAAATAATTTACGATATTGTGAAAAATATAAATAAAATTTTAATTTTTTTTATTTTATACGTTTAAAAAAAAATAATATTTTTTTTTTCAATATAATAATTGAGTGAGGATGAAAACCTGTTGGGAGATTTAGATAAATATTTAATAGTATGTTTGGGGACTTGAATATTGATTAACTATTCTTTGGACTATGTTAGTAAAATTATCACTAACTTTATTGACATCAACATAAGCTCATGCTCAATCGGTCGCCGTGTGGTCTAACGGGGTAATCTCGTGTTAGACTACACTGCTGAGAACGGGGAGATTGGGGTTCGATCCCGGTCGGGTGGATTAAGAGTGGATTTCTCTAAATTATTTTCCAATCTCTATCAACGAGCATTCTGGTGCACTTAATATAAATTAAACCTTCCTTATCCCTAACCCATTATGATTAGTAGGCTTACATATGCATATGTCCCTATCGGCTAATAAAACGGCTTCAAATAAAAAAATAGTAGAATTTCAAGTGCATGTCATTTATCCTTAACACTATTTTGGGAATTGAGTGGTCCACTCAATCGGCTAAACATCCTGACACACTCAACATAAATCAGGATAGAGCTAGAGGTCTCCTAGATCTGCTAGTACTCCTACACTTCTCAACATATATCAGGATAGAGCTAAAGGTCTCCTAGATCTGC
>CABEEJ010002153.1:7177-47696 GCA_901482245.1 Timema douglasi
ATGACGCACATACATAAATTAAACACGTGATAGCATTCACAAGTAATCTTGAGCTTTGGGTCCATAGTATAGGGATGCAATACCGAATAATATTTATTTACGGTCCCTGGTCTAAAGTAATAATAATTATAAGAGTAACCTTGACACTATCTATTCATATCGTGTAGGTATTTATAAATATATATATTTTTCTCACTATTCTAGCTAGATTTTAGTATGATAGATATTGTAACATAGTAGCATGCTCTGCCATTTTCACGCTTAATATATATTAATCTTTAAATCTCGAGTGTTTTCAAAATTCATTTCAAGCTTAGCTCATCCACGAGTAAATTAAAAAAAAAAAATGATTCTCACTTTCTGTTCAGTTTATCCGCATACAGTATGTACTAATTACGCCAATGTGTTAGGAATGAGAAAGGTCGAATTAAGAGGAAGTGTAGTCGCATTTGCGCGTAGAGTAAAAACCCATTTAGGACCCTCTCCCCTTAATATATCCTATCGGGATTTGAACCAAGATCTCTCTACCACAGTTATTTTAGAGTGATCATGCCTTGGCATGGACCAAAACTAGTGAGCCGCGAGCCGTCAGTGTTAAAAATAGTATTCATTTTATTGTTTTATATCCATCACTGTTTCAAGCCTGTGGTTTGGATAAGTTTTTTTTATACAAACCATGTATTATCCCCTACCGGCTTGCTAGGCCTATCTTAGCTTCATATGCCTTATAATTTAACTCAAGAATAGGACAAGTACAGCATCTATTCCCCGGCCGTTAATTTATCAATACGAAAGGGTAAACCCACATTTCACCAATGATAAATTTTCGGCCATGCTGTGAATCGAACCCGGGACCCTTATCTCAGTAGGCAAGACACGCTACCGACTGAGCTAAGGTGTAATGACAATACCGATTTTTTTTTAAAATGCAGCCTCATTATTTTTAATGTTCAGGCCTGTTTCAGACCATTAGACCATCGGAGCGGGTGGTATGTCTATTGCCACGCGTGAAAAGGGGGCGGTAATTAGACGGTCTAGTGGATTACGCAACCAGTGTTTTTCCCACACAGTTGCTGCCTATTTATAAGACTTTCGAATGCACGGCATTATCAATTCACGTGCGTCATGCGTGGGTTTGCTGGTGAAGAAAAATATCTCTCCGCGTAAAATTTATTGTCACAAATCACAGTAGGTACTGCATCTACCACCGAAGCTCGCATAAATACTCCCTGCGATCTAATCTTGCTCGGCTTTACTCCAGGACGTGAGCTCGCAAGCGAGTTATACCAACCTAGCGGCCGCCGCCGCCTTCAACGATGATAGTGTCAACGTTTTAAGTATATAGTGTGTCATGTAGTAAGCACGAGCCCCCCTTCCCAGCCGTTAATATCAGTTTCCTAGACCGGAGCCGCTACTTAATAATCAAGTAGCTCTTATTTTTTTCCTCACTAGACTGAGTTTGACCCCTTTTCAGACTCTGGAAGTACCGGGGATCGAAGCCGGGACCTCTGAATCTGTTATCAGGAACTGTGACCACTAGACCACCAAGGCGGTCTCTTGTTTGGCTTGTATAAGGATTTTGTTCATATATGATTTCAACACCCTCTCTCAACACACATGCGAGTACATTTTTCTAAATTTTGCCTTTCACAACTGGTGTAGTTAAGGGTTCGTAAACTCATGGCTCGCATCCAGCCCAAGAGCCATATCTGATCGGCCCGCTTGCTTGCAATTTTTTTATAATACTTTCCAGTCATCAATCACATATGCACATAAAAAATAAGTTTATCTTTTATTGTGCAGGCCTACACAGTCTTGAATAGCAAAAAACACTTATAACTATTTCAAAATGTGTTATATTTTCAATCACTCTAGATAAATGACTGTGGGGAATTTTTATTTACATAATTTAATAAATACTGCTTCAAGTATTTCACTAATCCACTTAAATATTTGGGAAAATATAAGTTTTTAAATATTTTAAATAGACATTAATGATTTCAAATAAATAGCATCAAAGAGCTAAGTTTAGACCAACATCCGTGGGCATGCAGATTAAACGATTGGCTCTTCTGATCTAGTTTGCCAGTGTCAGGGAAGATAAGGGTTTGAATTCCAGCTGGCTGTAGAGTGGGTGATTTTTATTAGATGATTTCACATTTTATTCAATTATATATAGTTACCTTTCTTCTTCAACCCTTACCAAATAGCACGATTCAAATGTGCATAGTCCGGATGGATTGTAAGACAAAAACGAAAGTATATATTATGATTAACTTAACATGTTTCTATAATTTGTGGCTTGCAATGTCCTAAGTTAGTGAATCTGGCCCTTCGAATAGTTTGATTGGTGGGGTTAAATGTGTATAGTCTGGATGGGTAGTAAGACGTGAAGCAAACAATAAAATTAACAAATCACGGTAATATTAGAGCCATGCTAACCAGTTATATACTAATTATACTAATAAATTAAGGACAAGGTTGAATTTAGAGGAAGTGTACCTGCATTTGAACAAAAAGAGTGGGTAACCCTTTAATAAAAAATAACCTTCAGTACACCAAACTAGTATCGAAACACATTCTCCCAGTCATGGGCAGTCTAGTTTATTGGGAGAGTAGCACCTTAGACAATGCAGATACCGAAGCGGCTAACCACAAATTTAAGTAAGAGTTAATCCGTAGCTGTTCTAACGTCTGTCTAATTAATCAAACTCTCAGCTCAAAAATATGTTTAACGCTTTCTTCTGCTTGAGGTTTGAAATAATTTTATCTGCGATCCTAGCCTCAGTGCTGGCTGCTATACTAAGGGGTTCCAACTCTTCCCAACTCAGGTACCAAGATATAGTAATGGTATTCAAGGTACTTCCCCTACATATTTCAGTGAATGTATGGAAAGGTAAAAATGTGTAGGAAATGAGCTGATATTTGTGCATAGAAAGAGTGGGAAACCATTTAAGAGGAACCACCTTAGTACACCCGGATAGGAACTGAACTAAGACCTTCTCGTGAGTGGTAAAACATACTCGGTCTGTCCAATCAGCTACCTGTATAGGTAACATGTTTTATTCATGTGAATGAGTGGGATATACTTTTTTTTTTCAGAGCAATGTGTAAAATGGATGAAAGATCCGTTAGCATGGTAAAATATTAAGATAATTTGTTTTTAATATAAGTCATTGACAAACACTATTTTATCTTCGCTGATTACATAAAGTAAAAAATCAAATTATAGTCGACTCATATTTTATTGAATCTTTCATGCTGATTCTAAAAGTGACATCTCATTTTTTTAACACCATCTTACTACCTGTTTGGGTTGTACGCATACATACTACAGTAGCTCCATGGCTTCTTTGGTGCTGACTGACAGTTCACAGCTCACTTCTGACAGTCAACATTTAGGTATATACCTAAATTTTGACTGTCAAAACTGACAGCTGCTAAACACATATTTTTGCAGATCATATGGCTCGGCGTAGGGATAAATAATTTGGTCTGGTAACTTTTCAAAGCCGTCAGTCAGCACCAAGGAAGCCATGGGGCTACTGTAATTACACTTATATGTCAAGGATGAGGAAGGTTGGATTTAGAGGATGTGGCCCGTATTTGCAAAGGAATACTGGAAAACCATTTAGGAAAAAAAAACATCCTCTGTACACACGACCAGGATTCAAACCCTAATTTCATTATCGGCATTCCAGTCTGTTGCGAGATTGAAGCCTTAGGCTAAGTTTAATGTATTCATATGTAAAGGGATATTCTCAAGTACTTTCTTTTGATAGCTGCTAAGATAGAGAGTGACAAACAATATCAATGTTAGCCATTCTAAATTTAGTTTTTGTATCATCTTAAAGTCTCACTATATTATGAACTTAGTAGAAAGGGAGACATGAATACATTACATCACAACTGATTAATAGGTTTCCTTATCTACAAATGGCATGACAACAAAATGAAAACATTACCAAAGAAAGATAATAAGCTCAATCTTAAAGAGCCTGGTATCACTTGAGTGCCTTTTAAACTGTTATTTATTTCAAATAAATTGTTTAGAATATAGGGGGCCACCAAAAGTAGTATAGGGGTTTGAAACATGTGTAAAACAATCAAAATATTATAGGTTTCCAAACAATTTCGGGTTAATATTTGGGCAGTCACCAAATAATGTTTTTTATAATGGGTTTATTAAATTTAAATGTTCAAAACCTACGTTACAATTTAAATAGGTACATCTTTTTTTTTATAATATATATTATTTAAGTTAGTTCATTCAAGCCAAATACAGTAGAGGCCTACTTTTCAGCGGTTTTAACTTTTATTTTAACTGTTTGGCGATTGTTTTGCTCTTTTGGCACTATACGCTAAAAAGCCAGGTGAAATAATGGCTTCCAGCACCGGTTTAGGTTCGGTAACAAAGCCTGCTTACAGCTTTTGTGCACTCAATGTGTGTCTGTATTCTAGCAAATTTCCAAACAGTGAAACTTTTTAAATATATTTCATAGGCAATGTTTCACTTTTCAGCAGGTGCCTGGAACCTATGGCGTATGGGAGGGGCTCTAATCAAAACAAATATCCATTTTATAAATTATTAAAAGTGATATATTCAAGTCAAACAAATTACGGTATTTAAGTTTGCACACTAGTAAAAAAAATGTATATTTTTTTTAGCACTGTCTTACTACTCGTATGGGTTATATGCTTATGTACTAATTACATCAATGGTTTTAGGGATTAGAGAGGTTATATTTAAAATAAGTATACACAAAGGACAATTTTTTTTTATAAATGATTAAAATTAGTATGCTCAATATAAATCCCTACATTAGTTTCGGCTGAACATGTAGTATTGTTTGCCAATTCAAAGTGAGATGATGAAAAGGTTATGGATTAAAGGAGTGTAAAATGAGTTAAATATTTGATCTTGCAATATTTTAAAATGTATTCCTCCCCCCTCCCCGTCATAGAAAGTTTATTACTGATAATACACTTCAATGCCACAAAAAATATCTTCGCAAATTAAATTTGAGAATTAATCTCACATTTTTAAAACACTGAAAAGGGTACAGTGTGTTCTTTGTGCCAGAATCACTAATCAATAAAATATACAAATCAATTATGATCAATTGCACTGTTATTTCCACCCTCTTTCTCACATATCTAAATAAAATTCCATCTCCTCATCCTGTTTTCATAGATTAGTGTGTGTTCTTGATAGAATATTTTACTAAAACGCTCTTTACTCATTCTGTTTCCTTAGATTATACAGTTTAAGTCTTTGTGTTGCACCATACAAATATTTTTATAAACAAAATATTTAAAATTGTGTTTATTTTCAAATCCTTAGGATTCAAATATTGGATAACTTGAAGGAAAGAAGAAATTTCTGGCATCTGAAGGAGACAGAGGACAGGGCACATTAGCGGTCTGGGTTCACCGACAAAAGGAATGGACCTGTTGTAAGTCAGAACACCCAATAATAATAAGAGGCAATATGAAAAATATTGCAAGTGAATATCTGTTCAGTAGGCTCTGCATATTTATTTACTACCTTTAACACAAGGATGATTACCAATTTAATATACGGATAGAGGAATAAAGGCAGTTCATAAACAATGTATCCACATTTTCCTTGTTAAAGGGTAGATAATCCATCCTGAAACAAAGTCTATGCTCAGCTTCTATAGTCAAGAATGACAAGGAGATTGAGTTTTTAATCCTGGTCCGGTGTACCTAGGGTGGTTTTCCACTCTCCCTCTACACAAATGCAGGTACACTTCATATATATTAAACTTTTCTCATCCCTAACTCATTACAGTATTATAATTAGTACATATGTGTATAACCTGAACAAATAGTAAGTGCGGTGCAGAAAAAATATAGTCAGGGTTTCAACCCTCTACAAACACCCTTGTACATTGATAATTACTCAATGAGGAAAAAAAAAAAGCCTTCCATGACTCTTGTGAAACTGCATCAACGTTAAATAAATTTTGTAAGAAAAAAATTACTCACAGTGGTAAGTACATGGCTCAAATGTCAAGCTAGTCTAAATCTGGTCTCCCAATGACGAAAGGTCGGGGTTCAAATCACGGTTGAATGTATCAAGAGGAGTTTTCCCTAAATAGCTACCCAATTTTCTTACACACAAATGAAGGTCCATTTAATCTTAGTCCTGCCATTCTCAAGTGTTTATAGATTTTTTTAGCACGTCTTACTAACTGTTCAGGTTCTACATTATTATTAGCACCGCGTCTTACTACCCATTCGGGTTATACGCACTTACGCTAATGTGTAATGGTAGGGTAATTGTGAGATGAAAAATGAAGGACCTACAGTTTAACATGGAATCCGAACCACGGTGGAGGCCTGGCATTCCCCATATTCACAAGATGTCTTGTCAGAGGTGCAGGAAGGGTTTGTTAATCAGATAAATCTTTGCCGGGACCGAGGATTGAACCCCGGCCGCCAGCATAGTCAGGTTCTACACTTATGTACTAATTGCGCTAATTGTTTAAGAGATTAGGAAGGTTATATTCAGAGGAAGTGTACACGCATTTGCGTGGAGTTAGAGTGAAAAACCACCCTCAGTACACTGGACCAAGATTCAAATCTTGATCTCCCTATCATTGACAGTCTATTCTAGTGCAAGAGTAGCTTGTTAGACCACGCAGCCATCAAAGCGGGTGTTAGACATTTATTTATGTGCAATGATTCTTTAGAGAAACTGTTTTTCACTCTGAAAGGTACATATTCTATATGGAAGAATAAAACGGACAAATGATATTGAACAAAAAAATAAATGTATTTCTAGTAAGTGTAAATAATAGGGAAAAAAATGTAACTGTACAGGACAGAATATCATATTTCATAAATTAATTGAGGGAAAATATTGTAGCTTTCAAGAAAAGTTACCAAACTAGTTGTACAATAAGAATATGAAAAGAAGGAAAATTTAGACAATACAAACTTTTTTATGCATTCAATGTTAAAAACAAATTTATTTTATATTTTAAAAGTACTATTTTAAAGGTTTGATAATATCTAAATAAAAAGTGACAGATGAACATCTCATGACTTAAAAGTAAAAATAAATTTTTAATAATGGAAAACTTCCTTCTATGTACAAGTTTACTATATTTTTAATATAACTGTTCACTTAAATAATGATACAAATTACAAAATGCTTTCATAAATATTTTTTCAAAACACTTTTAACAAACAAAACAGGATGACCAAGTCATGTAATATAGGTGGAAAAAAAACACCTTATATAATTTCATTCAACTATAAGTATATCTAATCATATAACACTATAAAGTATGAAAATAAAAAAAAAGTACAGTAGGTATCATCTTAAGATGTCAAAATTCATAAGTGAAATGTTTGCTTTAAAATTGTTAACTGAACAGAGGGATTGAAACCACTAAAATGATATATAAAGGTAGATTTCCTCGGCGTGACTAGTATTTGCGGCCGCAAACGTAGGGTGGTGAGTCGCACACATGGAATAGTGTTTCCTTGTCTTGTTGGTTGCCAGTTGTGGGTAATTTTATGTGTAGTACAGATCGTTAGGACTTCAGTTATCAGAGTTTTCCAATTGTATTTGATTTAATGTTCCATGTTATTTGGTTGCTGATCGACCAACTATTCCTGAGCACTCTTTCCATGTGTTGTCCTTTACATGTTGGTCCAGGTACACTGTCGAATATATGTCAAAAAATGAGGGATGCTTTGTCACCTCTTCAATTAAATTTTCTTCTTCTTTCTTGCATGGTAAATCTTGGACCATTTACAAAACCAGCTCAAACAAACACAAAACTAATTTATACAACTCGACTACCGTAAATCATGTTTGCTCGGTGATGCGTCTGCGTCCACACGGCTCCAAAAGCAGTGTGGACACTGGCGCAACATAGAGACGATGGACGCCAGCCTCAAAGGAATCGGCAAAATAACAAATTATGGAAACCAGTCTTGTCGCTGATTGCAGACGTGTTGAGGGAATCCTACCTTAACATGTTCAACACGTGCGGTTGGTCCATGTAAGTATCGAAAAAAATTGTTTGGCTACTTGAAGCTAAATAAAATCTTATTTTATATTTTTAAATTTTATCAGCATCTTTGTTTAAACTTTGTACCTATATGCCATTCATTACTGTAGGTCTGTCCTCGCCAAGAGGACCTACTAGAAACCAACTCAAACTTGCTTCTAAAGCATTCAAATGGCATGAGAGATGGAAAAGTGCACGTGTGTCCGTAGAGAAAAAAGAATCAAGATTCGAACTGCTTCTCACTGCCAAGAAGTATTTAGGCCAATGAAAGAGCAAAATACCGAGTGTTAATAATATTACTACCCGTTCGGGTTATACGCTAATATCGAGTGTTCTTGGCCCATGTTGGCAACATGCGCATTGTCAAGTTTTATGTCAATCACGTGTTCAGGACTGTGATAACAGAACTTGATTAACATTATTCAAGTTTTTTTAAAAATCTTATTAGTCAAAGCATAATTTTATGTATTCAACATGATGATTAAATATAAATTATACCATTAAAATTATATGAATAAAGAATTTAAAAGCCAAAAATAAAAACAAGCCTAGAAACATTTTCACCCCCGACCCGGGTCCTGAGAGCACCAACCACCACTGACGTTCATTAGAAGTTTACAAAGAAACTAATATCAAATTGTTTTCCATTCAATAGCTTTTGTGCATGTTAAATCATTAAATAAATTTACACTCGAAACATATTTCCCTCTTTAAATATTTTAATAGTAGGCCTTGATCCTACATTCTAGTTTTTAATTATCTCTCGAAACAATTGAATTTACTTTTATTCTTGTTTTTCAGGCATTAAATTGTGAGCAAATTCCTAGCAGTCATTTAGGTTGCCTACATTTATGGTGGACATGAAATGCTATATTAAAATATTTATAAACAATACTCACTAAGTTAGATAAATATATATATTAAGTTTTTTACTTAAATCGAACAGTCTCAATGTGGTCATTTAGAATACCTAGGTAATCTCTTTATAATTTTGACTATGGCTCAAAGCTAATTCAAAAAGGCCTAAGATTTCTAAATCAAATTAAAACAATATAATTACAAATTATTATGCATCACTCTGTCCCTTGTAAAAATATAAGCATAATATGTTTAATCCAAATTGAAAATTCCCCCATAAAGCTTTAAAATTAATCCATCAAAATCAAGCCATTTACAGTAATGTGTGAAGTACCGAGATATTGCATATATTAGGCGTAACACATGTGCAAGCTACCTAATGAATTAAATATTTGTGAAAATACCTTGCCTAAAATTTGAAATAACCTATTTAGTACTACACTGTTTGAGAAAATTATCTCTGGTTGTATCTAATAATAGTTCTATGGTCTTACAACTCTGAGAAAATTTAAGCTAAAGTATTATTTTCATAGGAAGTCTGCTAATTGAAAAATTGATATTCATGGCGGAAATAAAAAATATTACAATTGTATTAACTTTCTTAGTCCGTTTACTAATGCAGGGAGAAATTATTCAATAATCCATAGGGAAGTGTTATTAATTAAAAACGTTTGATACATTTTTAATTAATAAATCAAATAAAATATATTTATAATACAATGTTAAATTCTAGTGACTTTCAATCAATGCTTGTGGTTAGCAGTAGACTTCCTATAAAAAGCAGGGTAGGCCTATAGCTATATGATTGTGAGAAGGAATATTGTGTTGTATGTGTTAGCCTATACGGGTATATAAAGAGAAGATACATTTTCAGGTTGGATAGTTGACATTATACTGGTACTGTAAACTTAGAGTTTGCAAACATTTACATCTTTATACAGTCAAACACCTAGTTTTTTCTTTAAATTCTCTGCTAGTTTATCTATGAATGCAAAAGTATCGAGGTAATCAGACTTTAGCACATTACTCATGCTACCTTTCACGCAGATAGCCAAATCCTTGGTCATAAAACCGGATTCGATGGTTTCAATACAGACTTGCTCCAGTTTCTCTGCAAACTCCTTGAGCAAAGTGTTATTGTCAAGCTTAGCGCGATGCAGGAGACCTCTTGTCCAAGCAAAGATTGAAGCGATTGGATTGGTGGAAGTTTCCTTGCCTTGCTGGTGCATGCGGTAGTGGCGAGTGACTGTTCCATGAGCGGCCTCTGCTTCCACGGTCTTGCCGTCAGGGCAGATCAATACAGAAGTCATGAGACCTAGAGAGCCATAGCCCTGTGCAACGGAGTCTGATTGGACATCTCCATCATAGTTCTTGCAAGCCCACACAAACCCTCCTTCAGACTTCATGGCATAGGCAACCATGTCATCAATCAACCTGTGCTCATACCAAATATTCTTACCTTCAAACTTTGCTTTGTACTCTTTGTCGTAGATTTCTTGGAAAATATCTTTGAACCTACCGTCATACTTCTTCAAAATTGTATTTTTGGTGCTGAGGTATATAGGATATTCTCTACTAAGAGCGTACTGCAAAGACGAATGAGCAAATGCAATAATAGACTCATCAGTGTTGAACATACCCAAAGCAACTCCTGGGCCCTTAAAATCGTTGACAGTTTGTTGAATTGTATTGCCGTCATTGCCTATCCATGTCAACTGAAGTTTGCCTGCACCAGGCACCACAAAATCTGTCGCTTTGTACTGGTCTGCATGAGCATGGCGGCCAATGATAATTGGTTTTTCCCACCCTGTCACAAGACGTGGGATGTTTTTGCAGATGATGGCCTCTCTAAACACCGTCCCGCCGAGGATGTTACGGATGGTCCCATTCGGAGACTTCCACATGCTCTTCAAGTTGAACTCTTGCACACGCTTCTCATCCGGGGTGATTGTTGCACATTTAATGCCTACATTGTATTTCAATATTGCATTGGCACAGTCAATTGTGACTTGGTCGTTGGTTTTGTCCCTCGATTCTATCCCCAAATCATAAACGTGAAGTTCGATGTCGAGGAAAGGTAAAATTAGCTTTTCCTTGATCAAATCCCAAATTATTCTTGTCATTTCATCTCCGAGAACATCAACAACAGGTCCTGCATTTATTTTTCCCATTCTTGAACTAATAATGTATAAATAATAATAGAGAAAAATCTGGTATTTACTATTATTATTATTATAATAATACCAAACTAACCTATCACTTAACCAAATCACCACTGCCTATCTTAATTTCACACGTAGCACTTAGGAAAGTTTTGAACCTTATCAAATAAAGTTATGTGTTCAATAGCAGTTACCAGCTTTGTATCACACTTAAGAATAATTATTTAACCTACTTGTCAAAGTAACGAGTCATCATAAGCACACACACATCACTTTTATGACTTTCATTTGTCCAATAGTTCAATCAAAGAGGAAGTGACCTGTAAGCTGCGAACGTCATACAAACCATAGAGGTTAAAAAGCTTCTATACAAATATATAATTAATTTTGGTAATGAATATTTGACATAATTTAATTAATTAAAAGGTATTTTTAAAGTATTTAATTTAAATTTGACTTACTTTTCAAGTTTTTTCTTAAAAGATGTAAAAACTTACGTTTCATTATAATTATGCGTGCTTCTCCAAGCATTAATCTGTTTCCATGGCAACTCTTAGTATAAATAAACACTGAACTCGAACTCTTACAGACCCGTTTTAAATTTTCGATTTAACTTAAACAAAATAGTTTTACAATGACTCAAATAATGGATGAAATTTTAAAAGAATTGGGTTGGAGAGATGGTTTTAATGTTCCAGTTGCAGATAATGAAAATAAGGCTTTGGAAAATAAAGTAAGATTTGTGTGTCAGTTTTATATTAATAATAATAACAACCAAAAAAACCCTCCATGGCGTCAGCCTGCAAGTGCGCTATACCGACGTCCGACTGAGCGGCCGCCGTATGTTGGTGAAGATAGTGTCAACGTTTGCTGATAGAGTGTGTCATGTAGTCAGCACATCGAACCCTCTGGCCGTTAATCAATTTTTGTTATCTACCTCTGAAACTACCTACTAGATTTGCCAAACGTTTCATATAATATATAAAAACACAACTTTCTTCCCCCTCCCCCACCTACTTTTCTATGTTTCAATAAGCTGAGTGCGTATAACCCGAATGGGTAGTAAGACGTGGTTCTAATAATAATAATAATAATAATAATAATAATAATAATAAGCTGAGGTGATGGTAAAATAGAATATTAGAATTTGGAACCAGTAGAAACTTCTAACATAAGCCTAACTAATCAGACCCAGATGATCGGTTGGATATTTTCCCCTTTCAGGAAAAATATCCATGGTACCAGCTGGGAATCGAACCCGGAACCTCTAGGTTAATAGTCAAGTGCGCTGGCCACTATACCAAGGGGCCAGTTATTCAGTTTGGTCATTCCTTACACCATCCATCTGTCCCATGCCCAAAATAATGAAAAAATTAAAATTGAAAAAAATTTCTGGGTTAACGCTTACAAGTACTTATTTGGTGTGTCCATTTGAGTTATCTACAAACTAGAATTACCTAAATCAAACTCCTAATTCAAACAGCTATATTTTATTTTATAGGTGGAATGGGCAGCAAAACGCAAAATAAACTACACTGCTCGATTAGAGGAAATTACAGATCGTGTGAATGCTCTGACCAAGCATATGAAAAATGTGATTCAAGAACATCAGCAAAATCAGGTATTTAGGCATAAATACGTTACCCAACGTGCCTTGGTTTAGTTAGTATACAGGACTAAGAAATGTTGAACAATATTTGTTAAGTTACCATTAATATAATATACTGACAGGAAATATGAGAACTATTTTTAACTTCCAACATTGTTTAGTAAAAATATAATAGGATTTTATGGATCATCAAGAGCGAAAAAAGTTGCAAATAGACTTTAGGCCACATTAAAAAAATATAGGTACACAAGTTATACACAATTTTGTTTTTCATAACATTGCAACATTCCAGGTTGAAATATAAAAATACCTTAGAAAGAGGTAGGACTGCCCTTAGCAGACATGGGACACTGGGAAAACTTAGTTTTAAAGTAGCCCTTCCTTCCCCTCAGTTATCTGCCTCAACCCCCACCCCACTCTTCTCCCAAAAATCTAATAATTAAAAAACTCAATTTTTGTTTAAAGTTATTACAGTAGTTTGTACCTTAGTACCAATTTTAAGCCATATATGGTACCAGAAAATAACCTTAAATGCAAATACATGTAATAATTAATACTAAAAGCGGTGTTTTTAATAGATATAAGGATTGATTTCTCCCTAATCCTTTGTTTGATTTTATTCTCCAATGTTTGTATAGAGGTACAAAGAACACCTTTGGCATGTTTAAATTAAATTTGTTGGTGCATTAAAAAATTATTATGAGACATATCCCCCCAAAACAGACAAATGCAACGCATTAGAGTTAAAATGGAGAACTCTCTTCACTCGTTCACTAAATCAAATCACATGAATATTTTTTACTATACTGACAATATTTGCTGGATCGTCTATACATGGAGCCTAGCCCCTACTATACGAGTGTGCAAGCAAATATTTCCCACCCCAAGTTGTTTTAGGCAAGCATGGGGCCCCCAAATCCCTGGGCCATGTGCAGCTTCACTGTTTGCACACCCCTAAAGAGTGGCCCTGGAAATAGGCACCTACTTAAAATATTAACTTTAAGGGGTCCATTTTTCTCTGTTGTAACGTTTACACTCCTGTCATTATTTAAAATGAAATTCAAAATTTATTTTTCGGTTAAACAGTTTGTAACATTCATTTCACATTTTTGGTTGCCAGTCCTTGTTGACGGCTCACTTCAGTCAGGTTCAGACAGAAGATCACCTTCTGCGCTTATCCCAGAGTGAGGAGGATCACTTGCGGCAGGACCTGTGTCGGATCAACAAGGCTTTTGCACACCTTGGGGAGCGACACAATTCCTTGCAGGTAAATATTTAAATTTAGGGACAACATAATTATAAGCAAGGTAATGTCTGCCTACTGATCTAAGTGTCCCAGAATCAATTAACGATATGGCTGGAAATATTTTCACTAGTGAAATGTGTATTTCTTCTTTCACAGTGATGAATTAATGGCTGGTGGGTTGGGTGTTATGTCTCTTCTATATTTAAATTTGTGTTATTTAAGAAGTGACTTATCATTTCGAAATATGGCTTACGCATGTTTTTATAGAATTAAAAATATTACATTTAATAAAATAAAATGATGAGAAAGTGAAATTTTATCTGGTTATTAACTATATTTCACAAGGATTTTCTCAGTTCCAAGATCAAATAATCATGGCTTGAAACATAGACCCATTAGTCCTCAGTCATTTTTAACAGGCTAACAATATAACATTTTAAGATAATTGAGGATTGTTTTAGTGGTTTTGAAGCTTCAGAACTGGCATTCTCATAAGAAGTACCACAGTGAGGATATTTTTCTTTAAGTAGGTAGCACTTTGATGGTGGCGTGGAAGGGGACGTGAGAAAAGGGGAGTGGTTTTTCAATTTTTATAGCAAAACTTTTTTTTTGATCAAAATAAATCAATTATTACTACATTATGAGTTTAATTTTCTACAACATGGTGATATCAACATTTGTTTATTATCTGTCATGACTCATGAACATAGCGGCAATAGATGAGAAACTCTTTAGATGAAGAGGAAAAGTTGTCATTAAATTTCAGAACACCTTTTACAGATATACAACTGTTGAGGTCACAAGGTGAGGTGTTAAGAAAATTAAACTCTCTGTTTCTACTGGACAATTATTTTATTTATTTTGATAAAAAAAGTTTTTATATAAAAACTGCAAAAACACTTGCCTCTTATTGCTTATCGTAACCTACATTCCCACCTTAAGAGTGATGAGGCTTAAGTAACTCGCAGGAATTTATTTGAGAAAATATTTCATACACGCTGCCAGTTTAAAAGCAGGACAATATAAAGACCTGTTCTCTTTGTTTGAGAATAAGTCTCATTAACCAAATGAGTAAATTTTACTATGCCAGGTAGCCTACATCTTAATAATATCAAGATATCTCTTTTATAGAATGACATCTTTAAGCATACGGAAAAGTTGGAACAACTTAAGGTCAATGTGAAGTGGGACAAGAATGCTTTACTAGCTTGGGAGGAAGAAATGGCCAGAGGGGAAGAGGACAATTATGTCATTGTCAGAGCTTTCCAAGAGGACGATAGCAGAGCCAAGGTGATGTATTAGGTATTTATATATTACACAAATATCTCCAATTAGATTAATTATATTAGTTGTATTTTTTTTATTTTCGATTTTCATATATTTAGAATGTTTAAATACTCCTTCTTTATTTCCATTAATAATATCCATCTAATAAAATGTATTATAAAAATAACTTGACCTATTCTTAAAAATGAGAGCAACACTGTTTTCCATATTTGACCCTTCTAAAATATGCTTATCATAAATTTTCCACTTTATTGGATTAATTATAATTCCCTAAATAGCTAATCCTTCTTAATTAGTTACTAACCAATTAAATAATCTATGAAACACATTATTCCTACTTTCAATAAAGAATTTAAAATTTCACTAAATCTTCAAGGAGACCAAGATAAAAATAAATATAAACTTGTAATTTTAATTAATTAATGATAATAGATAATACATTTCTCGCCACTTCTATTGCAAGTGGGTTAATCTTATTCAATACCCCCTTAATCTACTTATTTAATATCTCTTTAACTATTTACTTAAATGGCAACAAAAGTTAATGCTAAATGGAAATAGTGGACCAGTCTCTTCGTCTCGAAACCATTAATTGCAAGAGTCCCACAAGGCAGTACACTAGGTCCTCTTATAACCTCACTATAATATGTAACGTCAATGGCTAAATCTTTAAAATTTCTCTCTTCTCATCAGTATGCGGATGACACTAAACTTGACATTTAATTTGGACCAGAAGATATTTATAAAGTAGTGAAAGCTATAAAATGAAGAACTAAGCGTTTTATTAGATTGGTGCAGCATAAATTTCCTGAAGCTTAATGTTAGCAAATGTGACTACACATTGATAACTACTTTGCTTAAAAGATGTGTTGATACAAACAATCAGATTGAAAGTGTGTCGCTACCCAGGCCAGAGCACTATAATAATTTAAGTGTAGTGATTGATGAAAATATAACCTGGGGAAAACATGTCTTATTTTGTGTACAAAAATCATATTATTATTATTTAAAACAGCTCTATAAATTCAAACACATACTACCAAATGACGTAAAATCAACCATATGTGAATCATTGGTCCTGTCAAACCTTGACCACTCCTCAGAATTTCTTCTTGGCAATTGGCATGAATAAAAACTTAGAACAGAACATAAAAAATATCCAAAACTCCTGTCTAAGATTTATTTTTAACCTAAAAAAAAATATGATCATGTTAACAATTACCTAAAAAACTTAAAGTTGCTCAATATGAAAAATCAATGTTATTTGAGTGTTTGTACATGGCTTTATAAAAATATAGAATTGAAATGCCTGTCTTTTCTCTACTCAAAAGTGACCAAAATATCTTCCCTACCTAAGTATAAAACACAAAATAGAGACTCTCTAAAAGTATCCAAACATTGAACAAAAACCTTTGAAAAATCATTTACCTTTCAAGCAGCTAGAGTTTGGAATGCTGTACCATCAGAATTTAAAGATTTAAAATCTGTGAATATTTCCAGAAAAAGTTGGAAGAGTCATTTGCTGGGCAACCAAAGTTTTTAAAATTGAGCATTAAATGTTTATACTAAACTGTAAAAAATAAATAAATAGTAGGCTACTAGAAATAAGTTTTAACATTAAGTCTCAATATTTGTACTAAACATATTATATCATCTAGAATAATATTTGCACAAGTAACTCAAATTGTAAGATCGACTATGAACTGAAATTGGTAGAGTGTAAATAAATCATAAAATCTTTCTTATATATAGTCTACAAAAGAATGACACATGTTGTGATCAGGGAAGAGATGGCTAGCGATTTATTCCAAGTTAATTTCTGATATTTGTGGTTGCTAATTTAACAGTAGGATTTCATTTGATACATTTTAATGAGCAGGCTACTCTTGATGTTAAAAAAAATAACTAGCTACAAAGATACTTGTAAATGTTCTGATCTTGTTCTTGGAAAACATTTGTAAAAGAATTTAATGTGGACTCAGTACCTACCTTACAAATTTGTATTTTTGAATTTCTTATGAATAACATCATCACAGATTTTATCTACGAATCCAAAATCTTTAATTCATATCTTGAATTTTTTTTATGAATATAAAAGAAATATAACAGAATAATATAAAATATTTTATTGTAACTAAATGTTAACATTCTTTTGTTATAATGGATTCATTATAACATTCATAGACTCAGTTAAGTGTTAAATTATTGGTCTGAGGTCTAGTTATTAAGTGTTCCCTACAATTATTTTGTGGATGAACCTCCAATAAGTAAAATAAATTGAATATTAAAAAAAAATATATCAAATCTGACATTTTCTTGAATGTTTGAATCTTGAATATCCTTATTAATGTTTAATTATGCAGATACTGTGCAAGCAACTTTCAGAGAAGGTGGATCACACAGCGCGCACACCTAGATTAAACCCTTGTATGTTTGTGGTGGTGCGCAGGAGTTGGAACTGAAGCGCGAGCGTCTGCAGCAGGAGGTAATGTCACGCAAGCAGCTGCTCGAAAGGGTGGTGCGTGAGGTGTGCATGCTAGAGCAGGTGCTAGACCGTACGGGCAAGTTGTTCCGGAAGGTGCATCAAGAACGTCAGGACATGATTGTGCAGTGGGAGGGATCCGTCAGAGTGCTACATCAACGTGACAGTGACATACATAACACGGTTAAGGTAATTTATGTTCATATTTCTGGGGAACTAGTGATTAAATGTACACCAAATTTCTTTTATCTTCTTATCTTTTTAAAAAAAAAACCTATTTCTACTTTTTGAGATACATTTTATCATATTTGGCAGAAGGTTACAGGAGAAATTGACGGAGATGGGTATTTTCTCTTTTTCCAGTGACAGCAATGAAAAGTGTGAACTGTGTTCTTCTTTTCATTGTAAAAGCCAAATTGTGTTTGTTCACTTTTATATATTTATATCCATCATTCCAGTTTCCTGTACTTTCTTCAAAATATAACGAAATGTACCTCAAAAACTGATAAGAAGTTTTCCTTATAGGGAGAATATACACAGCCTCAAAATGTATTTTTTTTTGTTGCTCAAATGCATTCATTAAAACATTCATACATTCAATTAAGTGTTAAATAAACGGATTGGGGTCTGGTTGTTAAGTTTGTCCCATAATTAGGTTGTGGTTGAACCATCAATAAACCGTATTAGTGCTCTTAAACAAATTCCCATTCAAATTTGATTTTTTTTAAAATATTGAATTTGATATTTCCTCAAAACCTCAAATCGTGGCTATCCTTAAGAATGTGAGGATTTGAGATATCCATCCCCAATTTATTCATAAATACAGTAATTTTATAGTTATATCCACAATATGTAACTGTCAACTGAGTGTAAGTGTTCTATTCTAGGAAATCAACATAATCCGAACCAACTTGAGGGCATGGGAGGAGGATCTACGTGAACAAAAGCAGTTCTACGATAATGAAGTAAACAATAACAAGGAGATGAATCTTCAGATAGCGCATGTGTCCCACACAGCTGCTAAACTGAGGGACGAACTAGCCAGACTCAAAGCGATGGTCACTGAACTCAACAATGAGGTAAGCTACCGTCCATCTAATTTATGCATTTTTTTCCCTTGTTTTAAAACTAACATTAAAATAGACACTAAACAATGCTTTCAATCCAGCAACAACATTTATTTTTAGATTATTCTTTAGTCTTCGTTCATCAAGCGTCTATATTAAAATCTTCAAGTTATTAAAGTTTACATATTTTATAGATCTAATCTTACTATCTTAAATAAATTCTCACCTTATTCATTAGCACATGGAACCTCTTAATAATACTCTTCACATAACTCTTTTACTACAGTAGGTCTGTGGTTGAAGAACCTTTTAGAAAATATAAACATATTTTTTTGGTCAGCAAGGATGACATTTAATTATATTATAAATATTAGTGCCAATTTAGGTGGTCTCAGGAACCGATGTTAATGGATTCAAACCCAGCCATGGTTGAGAAATTTTTATTGAGCGATAAAAATCCGTAGCCAAAATTTCTTCGGAGGGTAAGTAAAGCCATCGGTCCCATGTTGATCGTGGCATGTAAAAAAACCTGGAAGGTATGTGAAAATACTTCTCCCGGCAAAATTGGTAGGCCCTTTTGCTCTCACTCGTAGAAAGTTTTATATGCTGATATAATCAGTCAGTTCATAAAATACACGATAAATATTTCAAATAAATAAACAATAATAATAAATAATTAGTTTTTTAGATGTGTTTGAAGCTTTGACTTGGCTTCAAAACCATTATCAGCTTTGACTAGACCTAGAAAAAAAATTCCAGCTTTGACAATTATGAAGCTTCACGATCAATTATTGCCACTTTGAGCGTTTTTATAAGTATTTTTGAAGATTTAAATTACTAGCAATCTCTTTAAGAAAAATCTCTTTTCACTTTTTGAGGTACATTTTGGAACACACACACAAACACACACACACACACACACACACATATATATATATATATATATATATATCTAGTAGTAGAAATAATCACCTTCCTAGTAATTTTGTTATGTAGAGAAGAAAAAACATATATATATATATATATATATATGTTTTTTCTTCTCTACATAACAAAATTACTAGGAAGGTGATTATTTCTACTACTAGATTTACTTTAATAATAATAATAATAATATTTAGCACCGCGTCTTACTACCCGTTCGGGTTATACGCTTAGATTTACTTTCACATATAAATACGACAGGTCATGATATCTGCAACTGTCACTTTTGATAGATAATATCAATAAGTTATGTATAAAATAACACTAATATAATATTAAATTGTTATCTTTATTTACCACAAAAAATAAGTTTGTATTTTCTATAAGACTTCCTGTTAAAATTGGACTATAAGTCTACATTGACTTATTTTGTACCAGTTGTAAATACATTTCAGTATATCTAAGTAAATGATCATTAGTATAGTTTGTCGTGATTATGTTGTACACACTAATTGTTTCATGTGAACACTTTGCAAGAAACTAATTTTAAACCTGAATATTTTCAGCTTAAAGTCGTGCAAAGAACAATGTGTACATTGGGAAACCAGTTGAGTAGTCAACGTGCAAAGAACAAGCAGATCAACGAGACAATTTTATCTAAAAAGGAGCGAGTGGAATTGTTGATTAATCAGAACATCATCCTCAAGGACAGATTGACAATGGTGGACAGCGAGTCGGCATCGGCCACTGACCGAGTCAGACAGCTAGAAGAAATGCTTCAGGTACAAGCAAGACACGGTCTTTATTCACTATTCATCTCATACCTTTCCACAACTATCTTCTCCTTTTCCCTTGATTCCCTCACCTTCATCCTCCTTTCATTGGTTTAATTTAATCTATTTTATCATTTTATTTAGCCTACTTTTCCAGCCCAAACGTTAAAATGTCCAATGCTGGTTGTAGGTAGAAGAGAAGACGGTCCACCTCTTGGACATGGATATCGAGAGGTTGCATGAGTCGTTGTTCCGGGCCCAGCAGGTGTTGTTCAATCTGAGGAAAGAGGAGGAGGTGCAGCTGATTAAAATCAAGGGCTGCGAGTTAGCCAAGAACCAGATCCATTCACACGCCACCAACCTAGACAAGGAGGTCAACAGGCAGAAGGAGATAATATACAACCTCGTGAGTTCTCACCGCACCCAAGAACGCTGACTTCATGACCACAACACTTTTATTTATAGCTTAACAAATTGATATGTTCTATTTCAGGACTACAGTGCTCAAAGGATCGAATCGCGCATCGCCCATCTGTCCGGAAATCATAACATGGACGAGAAAGAAGCGCATTTGAAAAAGATAGCCGAGCTCGAGGAGGTTCTGGGGGACAAGACCACTACACTCAACCTGCTCAACTCGCAGATCAACAGACTGGAGGTAAAATACACCTAATCATCATTCATCATCTTCATCAACTGTTTCCAACTTGTTGCCGGGTCAGTTTAGTAAAATGACCCCATCTTCCTCCTCCTATCCTTCCTCCTTAAATTGCTTCGATTCTTCTCCTCTCACTTGTACACTTTCTATTTTCTGCTCCTTCCATATCTTTATTGGTCTCCTGTGTGGTCTTTTTCTTACATACTTCCTCTATCTACATCATTCTCTTTGGTATTTTCTCCTTTTCCTTACTCATTACATGAAAATACAGAAATTGCATCTTTTTTTAAGAGTCCCCTCTACATCTGACTTGATTTCATATTTTGACTTTACTCACATAAACATGCATTAATACTCCCAAAATGGAAGCACGGGAGCAAATCAAATCATGTATCGATACTACAAGCTCACCATGATTTTTTACCTTACATTAAAGTGACGGGTTCTGTCATTGCACAAAGGGTTCCGATTTGAGCTTGTCCCTACCCTATATACTGTTTCCCGCAGGACAGCTGGAGACAAGGAAGACGCCCAAGTTCCTATTTTCAATGTCCATGTAATTATTTGTAAACCAGTATACAATCACATAATTCATTTAACTAAATTTATGATGGATGGCATCCAAGGGAGTTGTGCACGGGCTCATAAATACACCTTTCACTTAAAGTCGACTCTCAAGGAACTTTTTTTTAGCACTGTATCTTAATACTTTCAAGTTAGGGATGAAGAAGGTTGAATTTTGAGAAAGTGTACACTCATTTGCATGAAGGGAGAGTGGAAAATCTTTTAAGGAAAACCACCCTTAGTACATTTGACTGGAATTCGAACCCAGATCTCACTGTCATCAGCAGTTTAGTCTTTTGCAAGAGGGGCGCCTAAGACCATGCGGCCACTGAAGCAAGTCTTTATTTTATTGTCCACTGTGTTTTACTAGCCCTTTGGACTATCTTAATATTTACATTATTGGAGTAATGATGAGGAAGGTGAAATTAAAAGGAAATGTACCTACATTTTTGTGGGGGGAGAGTGGGAAACTATTAACAAACATTTAATGATTTTTAAACTAAGCTTAATCTGAACCTTATAAATTGTCAAAAAATCTAAGAAAAATAAATATGTCTGCTACTATTTTTCGAGGGATGTTGGTTAACAAATCCACGTAGAGGATTCTGGGAGCCTGGGGCAATTTGATTTTGGTGGCCTCCTTTTCACATAAAATAATGCAGCTATGCAAGGTAAGAGTGCTACTTTTCAGTCTAAATGAAGGGTTTACGAAAAAAAAGTCTTCATTCCATTAACAAGCCACAATATTCTTATCGTTAGAGTGCCAACCAGGTTAAACTATCTGTAAAAATCAACAAGACAATAACATAATCTTTTATGCATGTTTACTGTGACTGTAACAGGACTTGCTTCTTTAAAAGATAGATTTTGGAGGAGTTGAAGGCTCACTGAAAAGCTGAGGGCATGGGACAAAATGCCCCTTTCGCCCCCTCATCTTTAAGGCCCTTTTGGTAAATGCTATACAATTCTAATACTATATCCCCCCCCCCCCCCCCCCCCCCCCNCCCTCCCATGGGCTCAACTCAATAAACATGGCACCTTTAAGTTCTGATAAAAACATAAATAAATGTGGGTTTTTTTAACCTAAGGACATGGAGCGCCGCATCTCGTCAGGGCTAGCATCGGATACGGAGGAACTGGCCCGACTTAAGAACAAGCGTCAGGACCAGATGCTACTGATGAATGGTGGAGAAAAACAACTCAAGGTCAGCCAATGTCAGAGCCAGGATCGTCAGGTGGAGGAAAACCTTCTCAAACTACGGGTGAACCAGGCCTCAGCGGCCATTTCCAAGGAGGGTGACAAGGTCTACACCCTGGAGAGGCATCGGCTCGAGATGGAGGCTGTGAGTAGAATGCCTAAAATGTCAATCATTGTTAAAAACACTCCTCTTAGCCCCCTTCAAATAATTCTATTCACAATCACATTAAGAAAAAATACCCTCTTCCACGCTTAATCTAGTGAAGTATTAAACCCCGGCCTCCCAGATCGGGGTCATTACATTACCGACCTTGCCAACCTTCCTGGTCACATGACCTTCCCATTGCAGGCCATGAAAGAGCGTCAGGTGGAGATCGCCACTCTGCGGGACGTAATGCTAATCAAGAAGCGAGGGTTGTGTGAGGAGAGGTCAAAACTCATAGCAGAGATCACGGAACGCAACTTGAAGGTGTCCCAAATCCAGAACCGATATGAGAACACCATGAGCTCGCTCGGGGAGGGGGAAGACGGGGAACCCCTCTCCATCACACACCTCATGCTCAAGGTGAGTTCTTACCATAATAATAATAATAATAATAATAATAATCAACAACTGTTTCCAGCTCGCGGCTGGGTCAATTTAGTAAAATAACTCCTTATTCCTATTCCTTTCCACCATTATTCCTCTTTTATTTGTTTCCATTCTTCTCATCTCACTTGTAAGGCGAGTTCTAATATTTCCAATCATCCGTGATGCTCACCAATATCGGTTTTATCGGAAAAAATGTGCGTTTCTTATGCTAAAAATAATTAAAACTCCCATATATTGTTTATAAGATTTTTGCTGTGGTTTTGTCAATGATGATTGAATTTAGAGAAATATGGGTTTCACTGAACTACATTAGAGTCTCAATAATTCAAGGTGTGGAGGGATACGCTCACTACATGTCCTTTTACATAGGACCAACTATGTATGGTTACGCAGCCAAACAACCGTCAAAAGGGGAAAAAAGAACAGAAATCACTTTATACTATTTGGTTATATATGGAAGAAGGTACTATACAGAAGAGAGGGGTAGAAAAAAATAAAATAGAACAAACTAAATACTTTTGCTATGAAAAGAACACAGTTCCCACTCTTCATCGCTGATATTGGACCAAGAGGTAATGGCTGCCTTTTGAATAAAATTTATTGTTACCACCCAATCCCCCGACCTATGTTTCATTCTATTGGAACCCAGGAGGGAGTGTAAAAGGCACAATTCAACTTCCTAAAAAAGAAAAAAACAAGTTTAAGAATGATAGGATACATATATAGGAACATATAAAAGGAAACGAATAACATAAAAGATAAACACAGGAAATGGACATTTGTTGTGAATAATATATGTTATCAATTCTTTCTACATGTTGCTATCTATGTGTCCTATCATTCTTTACCAATTTCTTTATTCTCCCTTTTGTGGCTTAGTTTCTCTTATAGAATGAGATTTAAGGAAAACATCTCACTTTTTAAGGTTGTTATAAATATAGGAAAAGCCCCCTAATTTGCCATGTCATTTTTTAAGAGAAAAACTATATTTTTTGTGAATATATGAACTGAAGATGGATCAAATCCAATTTTCTCGCATCTGATTCTTCATTTTACCTACAATTTCTGAATCCGAATCTTATAAAACATAATAAAAATAAGAGGTTATCGCGTTGTTATAATCTTTTTCATCTTAAATAGTAAATTAACTTAGTCTGGCAGTTGGATTTTTCTCTCAGATTATTTTTTTATTTCACCACGAGTAAGAATCATACTAGCTCTAAAAACACTTTAATCGAATTTAAAAAATTAAATTGTAAATTTTTTTTTGTAATTTTCAAATCTTGAATATCCTTAGGATTTAAGGACTTGAGGGGTCCATTTCGAATATGACCTTATTTAATCAAATAGCGCCAATAATTTAAGTAGTATCTTTCCGCAATTCAAAGAGTTTGTCTTATATTCCTCCAATAAGTGTCAATAATATTATGTCACCCAGTCTGCTCAAGAGAAGTACATGCTTCAAGAAGAAGGGGATGCACTAGACTCAAAGATCCGACGAGCAGAGAAGGAAATTAAGGCAATGGAGAACACACTTGTGGTCGTGAATGCAACCAACGATACATATAAGAAGAGTCTTGCTATCGTTGATGAAGATAGTAAGTGCTGCATTTTTTCAGTTTTGGGTCGTGTCCATCAAATTGTAAATAATTATTTACTTAAAAAAATTATTTATTTGCGCTTAACATCGATAACATTTACTATATTATTAGTATAATTTTTTAGTTATTTATAAATTTTTTAGTTATCTATAAAAAATGACAGCTGCAGATCACATGATTTGATATATAAATTTGTGAAAATGGATTTAGTAGCTTTTTATAGCTGTCAGATATGCCAAATTGTAAGAAAATGGGGTATAGTTTTTATGGCTTCTTCTTTCACAACTTTTTCTTTTCCAACCATACTATTTCCAGGCACTAAATACAAAAGGCACCTCACTTAGAGGTATAGAGCTGATTTGTAGCAAATAAGTAGTTGATATCAAGTAAAGATTCAATTTAGTTTTCCTTTGGGAATGTATAATTCATTACAAAATGCTACAATAAACGTATGTTTGGCTACATATTCATTTTAATCATCATTATATCTAAACTTAAACTCAAGTTTTGCTTGTGTGATTAATGCGCGCTTTTCATTTTCTCCTGTTTTTAGACATTTCCTCTTAATGAACAGTGTTACAGTCCTGTTATTATTCTTCAACATATTTCCAACGCTTCATCGTTCTACCAGCTAATCTCTTCCCATTTACTTACATTTTATAGTATTGTCTTGCCTTTCTTCTGTTGTTCATCTGTCACATTGTTTCCCTGATGTCTTTATTGTTGGTTTTAATTTTAATGAGCACGCAAAGACAGGTCTTGTGAAATTAAAGTCTCTTTACTTATACGCTCTAAATTATTTATAGCCTTCCTAATTTCACACCACACAAATACAAAATATTTGACTGCACCAGAAATTGAACCTAAGTTTACAAAGGTATATAGACGTGATCTGGCGTAAAATGGTCTTTGCTACAGCTGAAAGCCTCTATAAGTTCACTAAAGAACAAAGCGCTTACAGCCCGGCTTAGTGGCGAAGTTAGCTAACACGCTTGCTTCATGTTGAGCTAGACTGCCGAGGACAGGGAGAGCAAGGTTCGAATCTTGGTTGGATGAACTGGGGATGGTTTTCCCTTAATAGTTTTCTACTCTCCCTCCACGCAAATACAGGTTCTCTTCCTCTAAATTCAACCTTCCCAATTCCTAACCCATTAGCGTAATTTTTACTTAAGCGTTTAACCCGAGCGTGTAGTAAGACGCGGTGCTAAACAAAAAAAAAGTGCTTACATTTACATGCCATCACAATGTATTTTCCCAGGTCCAGAATATCAAGAGAAAGCTGAATTAGAGTCCCAATACTACGCTGCCATTGAAAAGCTGAGGTATCTTCGGACCCAGCTCAGTGAGATTAACAATGACGTTAAGGTCAGTGGGCATTTTTTTAAAAACTGGAACGAGATTCTTAAGTTAAAATTTGAAACAACATAGAAAGGGCTTTTTCGTCAGTGTTCATCATTACAGAAAAAACATTTCATAGAGTAATTTTGAATAGAATAAGAGTAAAAAGGGAAATAACACCTATAATACCACCATTGTTTTCCATTTTTATACAGAAAGAACTGCTTCGGTGACCGCATGGTCTAAGGCATCACCCTTGCATCAGACTAGACTGTCAATGGCAGGGAGGTTGGGATTTGAATTCCAGCCGGGTATACCGAGGATGGTTTTTCCAAAATGGTTTTCCACTCTCCCTCCATACAAATGCGGGTAAACTTCCTGCAAATGCAGGTGAATATCCTCTAATCCCTAACCCATTAGTGTAATCAATACATATGTGTACAATCTGAATAGATAGTAAGACACAGCGATGAAAAAATAAAGAAAGTTTTTTTTGATTGAGTTGTTTTGAATATTAGAAAAGAGAATTTTTTTTATATAAGAAGTTTGTTTTCTCATTGAATCATTTTGAATAGAATAAAAAGTGAAACCACAATTATTATGCCTTGGAAATATGTACTTATCTGAGATTAAACATATTGATAGAAAATGTTTTTATATGTATATCCTAAATTAAGGTGAGTAAAGATTCATCTTATTATATCCTCTAAATGTTAATTAGTAACTGTACTGAAACATAGTCTTTTTGTAAGAATCCTGCAAGATGATTATTTTTGTATCGTTTATGTAATGGACAACCTTAGACAGTGTTTCTTGTGTCCATGACATAATTTACTATCAACTTTTATTGGTCCTGTCAAGCTATCAAAGTAGTAGCCATCATGTTTCATTGCTTTACTTTATGCATGGCTCATAATATATCTGCGAGAAATCAGATCATTTGATGAATCCACTGTGCAATAGAAGTGAAACAGTTAAAACAACTTTAAATTTTCCGAGATTTTTTTGTCAAAAAATGAGTTTGACTAACACATTACTCATTCTTAAAAGCCCATTTCGTGTCAGATCAACCAAGATATTAGATATGAGATTACGCTCGAACTGGAAAACATATTGAAGTGAGGTTTCCTATATTATTCACTTGACAACAATGTAATTGAAATCAAGTGTAATAATTTTTAAATTTTGAAATAATTATTTTTAGATGTTGTGTTTTACAAAATATGGTAAAATGGTTTCACTGATCTAATTTTCCCTGTTTTATAAAGTTTAATACAGAAAACCACACCATGATGCGACATCTGTGTTACCTAATCAATTTTGGTGATATCCGGTGGATGAGTGGAAAGCTGGTGGTATTGATTGGTACAGAGTTTATGATACTGCTTCATTGGTGAACGTTGAAAGGTGTCATTTTACTGTTAGACTGGTCTGCTGGTGACGGGAAAATCGGGGTTCAAATCTCAGTCATGCCATTTTCTATAAATGGTTTTCCACTTTTATTCCACGCAACTTCGGGTAGATTACTTCTAAAATGCTTCCTTACTCATCCCTACACTACTATAGTAACTATCATAGCCTGAACAGATAGTAAGACACGATGATAAAAAAAAGTTAATGATGCTGGTGTATATGTAAGATTTATTGCATAGATAATGTACATATGAGCTGTAATACATTGCCAGTGTATCATACTTGTGAATCAACAATAAACCAGGAACAACTCTACAAACTTTTTATAGTCATCACTTTGCACAGGGATTATTTAATTACAGGGTCGTCCAATGTGGGCAACAAAAGAGGCAGTTTGTCTCCCTCCCTCCATCAACCCCCCCCCCCCCCCNNNNCCCCCAATCACCCAAACATTAATTTTTTTAACAAGCGAGTCTTGCTGCAACCACAAAGTATGTATATTAAATACTATATTTATTACTTTTTAGCTGACGTAAAAGGCTTCTAGCAGTGCAACTATACTAATGTAGAGGCTTTGCAACATAATAAAACTCTAATAGAAAATACAAACTTTTTTTTGTGGACAAAATTGAGGATGGAAGAGCTGGGTGTTGTGTCTGTTAGTGAGTGAAGTTAGTTTATAAGTTGTTTACTGATATAATCAGTCGGTTCAGAAATTGCACGTTAAATACTTCAAATAAGAACTGTAAGTATTGTCTTTGGTTAAGTTATTTTGTAAGAATGCACATGACCTGAACAGGTAGTGAAACAGGGTGACAAGTATTCTGATATAAACCTGCTTTTAGGAAATGCACATTAAATTATCACGCAGCGAATATTATAACTGTGAAACTGAATCTTCCGACAACTATTTAAAAAGAGGTGACAATTTGTTTTCGCAGGGGATGGAAGAGTCTCAATCGGAGATGGTCCGGACGGACGAGGAGCTGCTCGCAGAGCTACACAAGAAGGAGCAGGAGCAAGAGGACTTGAGAGCTGGCACACGCGATCAGCAAATGAAGATACAGCGCGCAGATAAGCAATTGCGGAGGCTAGTTCGGGAGCTGAAGGGTAGCGGCGCCTCCAAGGTCCTCACTGTTGAGGAGGTGAAATTCGATTATGAGTCCTCTGAATACTAGAACACCTTGAATCATTAAGGATACTCGTTATTTAAGGATTTGAAAGAATTTCAAATTCAAGATTTTTTTTCCTCAAATTTTGAATCCAAATTTATTTTTAGACTTTTATTATAATATTTAATTGTAGTTTTTCTCAATGTATCTACAGACCAATTTTCATATTAGTAAAACTACTTTACTGTATTCATACATCAAATCATGGGATTTCCAGCAGTCACTTTTGATAGATATTATCAATAAAAATAGCTTTAATGATAATGTCATAAATGTTATAATGCAAAAAAAAAGTTAGTTTTTCTCAAAGGTTCCTACTATGAAAATTGCAATGAAGCTTTTTTATGATTTCTTCTTTCACACAATCATGGGGACATTGAATAAAGAATAATAATAAAAGAACATGCATGACTTGGTGTATGGATGTTGTTGAAGTGAAGGGAGTATGCAAGGATAGGGAAGTGGGAAGCATTACACATATTTGGTTTGCAAATTTAACCTTTTTTTGACGGATCAATCTCTGGTGAGTAAATTGGGTACACCAACTTCACTTGCTAGAGTTTAAAAAATAACTACCAATTTATAAATGTTATAATCTATCTTAAATGGTGTATTTATATAAGGCTTAGAATAAGAATAATTGAGCTCCATTGTAGGTCGTCTCATCCAAAGGTCCACGGCTCGCACATTATCATGAATCGAGTGAGTTTGACTTTCTTTCCTTAAACTATTCGACCACTGAAAATGTCAGTTAAGATTATTTTATAGGATGGTTTATAGTGTTTTATCAATAAATGTAATGATTGATGCAAATTTTGTTGTATTTAGAAAGACATAGAGACTCGTGAACTACAGGACCAGAATCAGACAGCTCTACAACATCTGGCCCTGATGATGACCCTGCACATCGAGACAGGCCCTGTCATCAAGCACTATCTGTCGGGTAAAGGTTTAAACATCCCGCAGCGCAGCACATACATGTCAACCACCCCATGCAGCTCACACAGGGAGGACCGGCAGAGCCTCACGGCGGCACCACCGCCCAGCCAACCCTCCTCTAGTCAGTTTTCCGACAGAAGTAGTGTCAGGTCGCAGACTTCAACTGTCGCATCGCCCTCCATCGTCACGTTAGACCCCAACCAGCTGCAAGGTAGGTCATCATTTCAAGAGAATATGTACTTGAATAAACATGGTATAATAGTTGTAGAAAATGATGCGCAAATAAAAGTAAAAACAGGAGATGAATCAAATGCACTATTTTACAAATTCAAGTCTTCACTACATATATGAATCTCGGTTCTTGAATCCAAATTATAGAGAACATGGTAAATATAAGAGGTTTACTTTATTAGTTTAATTATCAACCTGCTTCAGTGGACGAATGGTCTAAGGCATTACTGTTGTATTAGACTGGCTTGCTGATGACAGAGAGATTGGGGTTCAAATCTCGGTCGGGTCCACTGAGTTTGGTTTTTTCTAAATGGTTCCCCACTCTTGTTCCACACAAATGTAGGTAGATTACTTTTAAAATGCTTCCTTCCTCATTCCTACCCCATTAGAATAATTATCATATATGTGTACAACCTGAACAGGTAGTAAGATGTGATAATAAAAAAAAACTTTTCTACATTAAGTTGTCATAAGAAATAGAAACTCATTGTTAACATTCTTTTGTTGCAATGCATTCACTATAAATGTTTTCCAAAGTTAGGTGGTAATTAATGATATATGGTATATATACATATATATAAAAAATGAAGCACCGGTAAAATAAACTTTGATATTCCAATGCCAAATGGCTTCTTCCTTAAATGGCATTGAAATGTTAAAGTGTTTGAATGTTGGTATTTTTACTAAGAATGCGACCTTCAAAGCCCTCAAAACTTTAAAAATAGTTGATATTTTAGAATTTGAGAAAATATTGGAAATATATGATTTGAAAAAAAAACAACACACACACCAACATTCAAACACTTTAACAATTCAATGCCACTTGAAGAAGATGCCATTGGGAATTTGATTATCAAAGTTTATTTTATTGTTTCTTCATTTTCTATTCAATTATTTTAATTTACTTAATGACATTTTATAGCATGCTTAAGAAACTTTATTTCTTACATATAATGTTACTATATTACACCAGCATGATCAGTGATGGCTGAAATCACATGTCTTAAAAAGTGTATCTACACATTGGTCCCTACACAGCCTAGTATTGGCTCATCCCAGAATCACAATCAACTTAGCGCTAATATAGCATTAACTTAACACAACATTACATAAAAGTTATCAATGCGTTTTTAAATGGAAGCCATCACGATGCAGTTTACTTAACATTCACTAAACATAAAAAGTTGTCCAGAAGAACAATTTCACACTAAACGAATGTTAGGTGAATGTTACCACATGTTCCTGCCAGCCAATCGTGTTGTGAGCACTGTCAATACATATATTTACTACTCCATTTGTTTATTTATTGTATGCAGAAGAGTTATTCTTGTGAACAACAAAATGTTGTAGCATATTTTTACGTCTTTTTTTTGTATGTCCAGTAAGCTTCGATTGCAAGAAATTTTAACCAAATCAGCCCAAAATGGTTGGGTTTTATTTTAACGGAGAATTTGTTTTCAGACAGTCCAATGTCATCAACTATGTTTGTGTCGAATTTTTATATTACATCATGTGAACCCTGATCATACATGGCTTCTTTACGCTTATATGAACATTAAGTGAAGTTTACATTATGTGAATTCATGTTAAGTTTATTGTGAGCACAACATTAACCTAGCTAGATTAATTGACAAATACATTAAATAGACCCCTAACTATTAATTTATCGCCTAGCAAATGGGAATAGAGAAGAATGGAAGAATGTTAGAAGGATATAGGAAGATGGAGGCATTTTAATAAACTGCCATGCTCACAGGCTGATGATGACAAAATGGGAATAGATTCGCTTTTACAAAGATTCATTTTTGTTGTCCCTAGAAATAAAATCTAAGGTATTTAATGAGAAATAATGGTTTTAAGTTCTATTTTGTGACCTAGCATTTTTATAGTAAATTTTGAAGGGACTTAATCACTTATTGTGACTATCCTCTAGAAAAATAAAGATAAAATAAACATAGAAACCCTCACCCAAACAAGTTGTTTCTATCTTCTGAAAGAGTGTAAAATTTTATATTTTCAGATGCATCTTCTAGAAAATCAAGTGGCTCTGGAACATTTCCCCCAAAAAGAAAAACAAAAAAATAGTTTTACCGAGATGATGTTAGTGTATTTTTATGTTGTAATGAAAGTAAATAAAAATATTTAAAAAAATATTGGATATTATATTTGAGATCCGTTTCTTTTACCCTTTATTTACCTTAAAAGTTTGCAAGCTTACCTTGTTTGCTTTTACTATGGTGTAGCTTTAAGATTGGGCCATGGTGTAATCACTCAAGATGGACTGCTGCCCTTGGGATTAAACGGAGTGTAAATCCTTCCATAAATGTAGGAAGACACCTTTTTTTTAGCAATTAAAACATTTGTTGCCTTCAACAAAACATATATTTCACCTCAACATAATTTTCGACAATCCTTCTCTTCAAATTCTCTTGACATGGCCCTACCAACTCTCTAGTGCTTCCCCTATTATCTAATTCAAGACTTGTACTCCTGCTTTTCTCGCACAACCTCGTTTCTTAACTTCTATCCTCCCTGGTGACACCCAACATGGTCATAATAAACTTCATACCCATCGCCTTTACTTACCTATTATCACTCTTATCTATTGTCCATGATTCATACATTACCATGGGTACATAAAGTCTGTTCAGCATAGGAATTGTTTTCTGAAAGGCCTTTTTCCCTACCAGAAATCTATTATATAGTAGGATATTGGTAGTAAAAAAGACCTTTCAGAGAGTAATTCCTACCGTGAATGGAGTATAGTATATCTTGTACAGTATTCTTTGGTACTTATTTTTTTCTCGCCAATTCCCTCGAAATTTATATGCAAATCTCAATCCTTTGTCCAAGTGAATGTAGGTGCATTTCTTTGACACTAAATCTTGAACATTTTTCATTAGCTTTTCTTCAGTATGCTGCTGGCTTGCAGAACACTGATAACAATGGGTACACTCTGTTAGATAGAAAAGCAGAAAATTATATGTTAGTGTGCCAATATTGTTTTTAATAGAGATTCATAATGAAATTACATTTAAAAAATATCACAATGATTGGTTTCCCACTCACATACAGTTAGGATTAAAGCCACAAAGGATGCCAAGAAGGAGGTGGGATGAGGATATTGTTAAGGGAGTACAAGTAAATGCAGAAGTGTGTGTGTGGGAGGAATGGAGGAAGAATGGTAAAATAAATTAAAGAAAGATGCCAGCGATTTATCAAGCTGACCCTTTCAGAGGCTGGGAACAGTGATAAATGATGATGATACGTATAGGACCTGGAATAAAGATAGGTAAAGGTAAAAAACCTATATTCTTTTTATTTATCATTATAGCAACTTAATATCAGTACTATTAGTTCTAAAACCTATTTACTGATTCAAAACGTGTACCGTGTCGTGAAAATGTTTTTTTTTTAAATTGGGAAATATTCACATAATTGTATCTATGGATTATTATCGCCTAGGAAACTGTAAATATTTAAGCATTCTTCTACCCCGACATACTATTAGATTTTAATTTTATCTGTCCTACATTAAGCTCTTAAAGTTTCCATTCTAAACATCTGAATTTTTGTGAATTTTCCAAAATAGTTTGTATTTTTCTAGCATATTTATTCCAAGCAAACATTAGAGTAATTATTTTGAAATATATACCGGTGCCTTCTTACATTTTAATATAAAGGATCTGCTTTGGTGGCCACTTGGTCTAAGACGTCACTCTTGCAATCGACTATACTGCCAATGACAGTGAGATCGGGGTTCAATCTCAGTCAAGTATATTGAGGTTTTTTCCCTAAATGGTTTTCCACTCTCCCACCACACAAATTAGGGTACACTTACTTTTCATTAAGCCTTTCTCATCCCTAAAACCAATATTGTAATTACTAACCCGCCTCGGTGGCGTCGTTGGCTAACGCGCTTGTCGTGTTGAGCTCGACTGCTGAGGACGGGGAGATCGAGGTTCAAATCTCGGTCGGGTGAACTGTTTTTTTTTTTCCTAAATGGTTTTCCACTCTCCCTCCACGCAAATGCGGGTTCACTTCATCTAATTTAACCTTCCCAATTCCTAATCCATTAGAGTAATTAGTACTTAAAGCGTATAACCCGAAAGGGTAGTAAGACGCGGTGCTAAATATTATATTATATTGTAATTACTACATACCCGAACGAGTACCTATCACTGTGCTAAAAAAAAAATATAATAATATAGGCACCAATCAAATATTTTTTTTAAATTTTAGAATTTTAAAAATATATTTAGGTAAGGCCTACTCTCTTGGTTAAGCAGGGGCAACTTTTTTTTAAAAGTTATAAAAACAATAAAAAAAAGTTTATTTATTTTATTTTTTTCCCTCAAACATAAAAGTAAGTTAGCTATTTTATGTTTTTGAAGAAACTAATTTTGCAGACTACCCCTCTCTCCTCATCAGTCTTAATATTTGATTTATTTTTGTAACATGATATCATGTGGGTGTGCCTGATTTGAGAAACAGTTTGGTTACCGGCTATCAGCAGTTGATCAGCTGTTTGTTCTGGTGAATAGTTACTTTTGTATCATCTGTAAATATGCCCTCTTTACTAACTAGGCATTTAACAAGATGTTTGTGTCTTTACGAATACAAAATAATTGGAAAAATGTAAGTTTTTTGGGTTATTAATACTACAAGTGCTATCTAATATCAATTACTGTAATACTTGTTTGAGAGTTATAAACATACTACATAACCTCACTTTACTAATGTTTTAAAACAATATTATAATCTCTGATTTCATTGCTAGAAAATGAAAGTAGTAAAACATCATTAGTTTACTCTAGTAATAATAATAATAATAATGATAATGATAAATGTGTTTTTATTAGATGTGTTGCAGCTTTCTCTACTCAAAATAATGAAGTTACCACAGTTCAACAAGGTAAGTTATGTGCAGCTTTGTTAAGTGATGATTCACTGGAAAAAATTAAGTAAAATTTAATTAATTCAAACAATTCTTTTTATGTTACTGCAACTATATGGCCTCTATAGTTGTAAACTAAGTTTAGAAATGTGCCGGGGAACTTTGACTAGGGAATCAAAACTTAATTCTCACAGGTTTCACTGAAAAGGGGGAAGTGTACGTGTAGTTTCTTTACCTTTTCAAGCGAATGATGGTGCACTTCCTTCAATTAATTCATATAAGCCTCTTTGTGACTGAGCAAATTAAAGCTGTGGTTATAGGTCTATTACATTTATTTATTTATTATTTACTACCCGTTCGGGTTATACGCTTAAGTACTAATTACACTAATGGATTAGGAGTTGCGAAGGTTGAATTTAGAGGAAGTGAACCCGCATTTGCGTGGAGGAAGAGTGGAAAACCATTTAGAAAACACCACCCCCAATTCACCCGACCGAGATTCGAACCTTAATCTCCCCATCCTCGGCAGTCGAGCTCAACACGACTAGCGCGTTAGCTAATAAGTCTATTACAGATCTTAATTAAGCAAGAACTATAATTGTAGGATGCTGAAAAAAAGGGCCTTTAAAAATTTTATATCTTTTATTTTGTGGTCAACATCAACACAATTTATTTTTATAGGTGTTTATTGTATCCATAAAAATGACAGTTGCGTATCAGATGACTTTATTTATATTTTTTTTTATGAAAATTGTTTTTGTACAGTACATCCTAAATTTCATAATTGTCAAAAAACTTCCTTCATCTCTATAGCATACTGTACAGTACCAAGTCTCATTAACTTTTAGGTCCCCCAGTATTTTTTTTTTTCAAAAGAGATTGTCTTTTTTTTAAACTAGGCCTCAAGAAGAGACTTCCTGAAGTGTCGCCAAATGGTCTAAGGAAATGTTTTATCATACCAGTATTTAATTCAAGAATCTTTAAGCTCAAGGTGACCTGGTGGTCTAGGGGTAAGGTGTCAGACTTCTGTGCTGGCGGCCGGGGCTCAATCCTCGGTCCCGGCACAGATTTATCTACGGCACAGATTTATCTGATTACCAAACCCTTCCTTCACCTCTGACAAAACATCTTGTGAATGTGGGGAATGCCAGGCCTCCACCGTTGTTCGGATCCCACGTTAAACTGTAGGTCTTCCATTTCATCTCATAATCACCCTACCATTACACATTAGCGTAAGTGCGTATAACCCGAACGAGTAGTAAGAAGCTCAACATATTTGGTGTTGGGGAATGGATTGTAGCTTTTAATTGATTTTATCAATGCCAATTAAATAACACTATTTTGTTTAGCATTGCATCTTTCTAGGTACCCATCGGGGCTATTGCTAAGTACCGGTACTAATATTAGAGTGAAATGTTATGAATATTAAAAGCAAAAAAAAACTTTGTATTTTCAAAAATATATTTCATATCATGTTCTTTATCCATGAATTGTTTAGTTTTCTATAAGTGCAGTTTTGGGTGCTACAACCCCTTGGATATAAACATATATAAAAAAAAGCTTATAGTAGGCTATATGACTTTGTTAGAGACAGTACAGTTTTAAAATTGACTTTTCCCTTTGGATGTGCCTTAAATATACCTGCAATTCATTATATTGAATAAAAAAATAATAATACTCTATAACACTTTAGGTCTGTTGAATGGAAAATAAACTTTCTTAAATCAGTTTAACTTATACTTACTCACCAAACGTTATTTGATAGAATATTTGTAAAATCTAAATCATATCATAATCATCATTAACTGTTTCCAACCTGTGGCCGGGTAGTTTTAGTAAAATGCCTCCATCTTTCTCTATTTTTCCATAACTCTACATCCTTTATTTACTTTTATTCTTCTTCTATCTCTTCTCACACTTTCTTTTATTTTCTCCTTCCATCTCTTTCTCTTGATCTCCCTTGTGGTTTTTTCCCCCTTCATTCTCCTTGATATTCCCTCATTTTCCATCCTCATTACATGTCCATATTACCTAACCCTTGCGTCCTCTACTATCTCATGTACTTACAGTACCTGAACTCTTGCCAGGACAACTTTATTCCTAATCATGTTCCTCCCTGTGAGTGACATAATATGATGGACTTAAGAAAGTATGTTTTTGAAAATACTGTATCCTAATTTTATTTTAACCATGATTTATTCCAGTGTTCTATAAACTTTCATTATTTTATAGATGACACACTTTTAAAGGAATTTTTTTACTACTTAATATTTTAAGTTTGTTTCCACTTTGGAGTGAATGATATGTAATTTAATTTGTATTTTGTTATATTTAGTAAAATCAAATCTAATACAGTTGATGGGGGTACATCGTGGCTACAAACCCCTTCAAGGCACACGCGCTTATCTGTTGGACCTTCTGCCTGAGAGTCGAGATGAACTACCAGAACGTTGTATGCAGGTATGTGAAAATATTTATCATAATGAGATAGATTTATTCAACTGTTAATTTTAGATTAAACCTTTCATTTTAATTAGTTTTCAGAATTCCCTTATTTTAATTTTTTTTAGCATCGCATCTTATGTTCGGGTTGTACAGCTATTTTGAGATTAAACTCAACCTAATAATGTAGGCCTACTCAAGTCTAGTCCAGACATAATTTCTAAGTGTTTTAACAGGTAACATCCATATGTGGTCATATGTTGTTAAATAAGCACCTGCAGGTCTTTACATACACAAATTTTATAACACTAATAAATGAAGAAAAGCAGCACTTGAACAATTGATTGTACAATAGTGAATAGTGAAGCTTGGGAGATAAAAATGATCTTTTAATTTACAAATACAGCCATATCAAGTATTATATTTGTAAATTTGAAAAATCACACCTGGACACGAGAATTAAGTACCCAACAAATTCGAGCCGCCGATGATGGTGGTATCAATGAAAGCCGATAGCACCCGATGACTCCTACACATCCATCACAAACTCTGTCTTAAACTATTATTGAAGAATGACCTTGAGCACTGGATGAATCCTGGATAGTTCAGTGGTAGAGCATTGGCATGCAAAGCCAAGGTCCCCCTAACCCCCCTTCAGAGTTCAATTTCCATGCCCATGTGTAATTTTTCAAATCTACAAACTAATAAATGAGTATTTCAAACTTGATGACTATTTCTCGTTGGGCATTTGTTTGTGAGTTTTAATAACAATGACGTTTATTTTATTTCTATAATAGGACAGTTTCACTAGTGCAATCATCCCTCTATCCACTGACCAATCACTGCAAGATAAGTATGTTACGTTTCTCGGTAGCATCCGGATTGGTCGTTTGCTGGAAGACATGGACATGTTTGCAGGTGGAGTACCTACACTTATTTGGTTCTTCTATTATAAAATAATACATTTAAATATCTATTTTCTATATATAATTTTTTTTTAAATGTTGATTTGGTTCTTGTACTATCCTTCAGTTCAGGTACCATTTTATAGTAGGGCCTACAGTCCAATTTAGATAGGAATACACTTTTTAAACAAGTATATAATTCACCAAAATAATTTTCATCTATTCGCCAAGTCATGTGATCTAAATCTGTTACTTTTGATAAATAATATCCATATCAATAAAATAACATCACACAAAAATATGTTTGTAAAAGTTTTTTCAGAATTCAACTATAGCTTCTTTTGTTTAATTGGAAGATCAGTAAGTCAAATACTTGCTTTTATTATTCAAGGGTCATTTTTCAACCACATGAATCTGTATCGTAATGAAGAATATTAAAATATAAACTTATTAGTGTTAACAAAAGAAAAACACCTATTAAAGAAAGGGAAAATTATAAGATATCATTTCATTTTAGATTCTCAAAACTGTTTGTCCCTTTTTTCTTGCTAGTACTAGTAAATTGTGTTTTTACATATTTTAAAATGTCATCTACATGAACACACTATTATGACGGTTCACATTCTGTATCTAATAACAAAATAAGTTTGTGTTTTATGGCTTTAATTTGTAACTTGAAGAAATAACCCAAAAAATTAGATGTTTTCACTTAGCATATCACCTACAGTATAATAACAAAAATAAATTAAATAACGTACTAAAGTTTAAATAATAATTTATGTCAAACTCTTTTTGTAGTAATATCTTTTATTGACCCTTTTTGTGCACCAGTGTGGGTGGCCCATCAGCATATTTCCAACCCCAAGATGAAACCTGGCGATGTCACTCCTTACGTTATTGTCACAGTGCTCGTTGACCAGATCAGTTTCACAGATCTCGTGGCCAAGGTAAAATGCAACACTTTTATAGTTCACTAGATCATTTTTCCTTTTATGTTAATTTTGATGGATTTAAGTAATAGAGAAATTTTATCTTTTAATACGGCTAAAGGTTATTTAAATTATTTTATAATCTCCTAGTGGATACAATCAGCTTTTCATTCATATGAATTAGTTTATTTATGAATTTATAGAATGCGGTAGAAGTTGTATTATTACCATTTTCAAATTTATGCAATCATTTGCTTGGAAAAAATACAGTTAAAATTATTCTTTAACTTAAAAAAAAATTAAAATTAAATTATAACATTGTGTCTTACTACCCGTTCAGGTTATATGCTTAAGTACTAATTATGCTAATGGATTAAGAATTGGGAAGGTTAAATTTAGAGGAAGTGAACCCACATTTGTGTGGAGGGAGAGTGGAAAACCATCAAGGAAAAGCCATCTCCAGTTCACCCGACCGTGATTTGAACCTTGATCTTCATGACCTCGGCAGTCAAGCTCAACATGAAACTGGCGCGTTAGCCAACTACACCACCAAGGTGAGTTATTCTCTAATGAATTTGCGCCAGTAAGCCCCTGCAAAGCAACATGTTGGTATGTATGGTACTTGCAGCGCGAATGTTTCTGGGAAAGGCATCTCTTGTATTCAATTCTCACCGACCATTATCATAGTATGATTGATGTTTTCAACTGTCTTTATTATTTTTATTGGTTTTAAAAGATAAATCGGGGAATAAAATCATAATCTTCATATTCATTATCATCAACTGATCCCAGCCTGTGGCCGGGTCAGTTGAGTAAATTCCTCCATCTTTCTCTTTCCTTCCATCACTCTTCTTTCTAGTTATTTGTTTCTAATCTTCTCCTCTCACTTGCATTCTTGCTCTTAACTGATCCTCCCATCTTTTTATTGGTCTCCCTTGCAGTCTTTTTCCTAAATACCACACCTCTATCATTCTCCTTGAGATTCTGTCCTTTTCCATCTTCATTACATGGCCATACCATCTCAGCCTTGCTTCCTTTACTATCTCATGTACGCCAATAGTCTAATTACATGGCCATACCAACTAGGCCTTGCTTCCTTTACTATCTCATGTACGCCAATATTCTAATTACATGGCCATACCATCTTAGCCTTGCTTCCTCTACTATCTCATGTACGCCAA
>CABEEJ010002153.1:50358-67499 GCA_901482245.1 Timema douglasi
TATTACAATCTTCCTGATTTATATCAGAATAATTTAGGACATTATTGTTATTATTGAAACCGTTATCTTCCTGTATAAAAACAATTGATCTGTCCTCACTTTCCTGTAAGCAATCTTCTAAATACGAATCACATTCTCCATCAGAATCACACTGTCCATCAATAGAGTCAGTATCACTAGGCACTTCTATTAGCAAACGTTCAACATCTTCCTCTTTGAGTGATAAGTTTAGCAATAATTTTCTTTTATTTATAGACATGACGACACTGAAATGAGTAAAAATATACACATGACCTAACTTGCACAGTGGTAGCAATTTGAAACCACCTAGTAATTAGGTTATTAAAATTAATATATTTAGATAAATTTAATTATGAATGTAAATAATTATAAAGCAAAAAACAATAGTATTAAATAATTATTTGAATACTTACATAGTTATATATTTATTCCTTGAAAAATATAACAAAACCAATTAGAAGAAACGTGTCACTTCAATAACAAAAACAAAAGACATATTATATTGGAGGCATGAATACTAACAAAAATTACTAATAATAAATTTTTACAAGAATAAAACTAGCAAATAAATTCAGATAGATGATTCATAAGTGCTGCCAACAGTTAAATGTGTCTTAAATAATTAAATAAAAGGTGGTTACCAAGTGAAGCCACTATGCTTCAAAGGGTTAAGTGTGATTTTTTTTACCTAAAATATTGACAGTAGATTTTTTTTTAATGTGGCCTCGTCGGTATTTTTAAAGTTAATTGTGGCCCTTACGATCAAACGAGTTTGACACGCCTGTTCTAAGGCGTCACCCTTGCAATAGACAGGACTGTCAATCAGGGCTGTGCAGTCGGAGTTGGAAGCAATTTTGGCTGGGTTCAGAGTTGGAGTCTGTAAAATTATATATATAATATATAATTCTGGCTTTAAAATAAAAACTTAAAATATTATAATAGTATATTATGGTAAATATATAATTTTAATTCTATACTTTTTTTGTTCTCTAAGACCAATCTTTGTAATATGATTTGACAAATTTATTCAAATTTAAATTCACAATGTCAAAGAAGCTTCCCATGAAGCCATCTGTATTGGAACATTTTACTGCTGTAAATTTGTTATTACTAATTAATATTTATAATCCCTAATTAATATACATTAACCATTTATTAAGAAGTTGGGTAGTAGGAAAATAGAGAAATCGGAGTAGGAGGCTTAACGCCAGAATCCACAGCCCTGTTGCCAATGATGGGGGAAGATTGGGGTTCGAATCCCAGTACTGGTTTTTCCGTAAATAGTTTCCTACTTTGTCTCTCTGTAAATATGGGTACATTTCCTCTAAATATGACTTTTCTCATTCCTATTACATTATAGTGTAAATATGGGAATAGCCCGAATGGGTAGTAAAATGGAGTACAAAAAACAAAAACAAAAAAACTTCCACATATAAGCTTTTAGATAGATGCACCTTTTCACCCCACTTAATAATAATTAATACCTTTACATTTAGGCATTAAATCATAACATTTTAAAAAGTAAATTTCTAATACACATGGTTATTATTTTGGGATTGTATTAGTAGATGTTAAAATGGACTTGAAAGGTATTATTTCAACCGATAATAGAATTGCCGCATTAACCAAAAGTTAAAATTTTTGCTAATGTTGCAACACCAACACAATATTAATACATTTTGAAGGAAACAAAAGGACTAAAAAGATGTAATCATTTTGATTCATGATTTTTATCACCGCATCTTACTGCCCATTTGGATTATGCTCCTATACATTAATTACGCTAATAGTTTTAGAAATGAAAAAGGTAATATTTATAGAAAGTGTACTCAAATTTGTGTGGAGGGAGAGTAGAAAACAATTTTGGAAAAACCACCCGAAGTTCACCCGACCAAGATTCGAACCTCAATCTCCTCATCATCAGCAGTCTAGCCCACTACGAGAGTAGCACCTCAGGCTATGCGGCCATCGAAGCAGGTTTGATTTCTGTTAAAATTTCATAGATGTTCTGAAATGTTTTAGATCGTAAAAGAAAACGGCAAAAGGAGAAGACTACCTCATTGCTAAGATCGGTGCCTGATGCTACTGAACAAAGGGTGATTCATGACTTGTTCTTGAAGACAGTCGACATGGATAGTATTGCGTTTGACCGTCGAAACTTATCCCCTAATAGCACATGGATGTCTGATGCCAAACTCAGCAACATTATCTTCAGCCATCCTGAGGTAGTATTCAATGTTAATATAATAACACATCTTAGTTTTTATTTAGAGGTTTAGAAAGCTACGATTGTCATATACACTGTAGTAATAATTCTTTTATAGCTCTACTTACATATTTTACAATGTTGCAATAAGTTTAATTGGAGTTCATGTAAAAACCAGCTACCCTTGATGCTATCTTCACTTGAAAATTATCATGTAAATGTGATAAAATTTGCATATAAAACTTACTTAATTTAAGGTTAAGCAGGTAGCTTCAAATAAATATAATTCCCTAATTCAAAACTTATCATTAAGAAAGCTTTACAAGAACATATAGAAGGTGTAGCATTATCATTGACAGGACACTAATTCCAGAAAGGCCAAGGATACCTGCTGTCGACCTTTCCTGGCTGTATAAAGGCCTTGATAGCTTGTCTTCCCACTTCTATCCATCTCTTCACCGTGAACCTTGTAAAGAAGCTGATAATACAATGGATATAGATTATCTAGTCCACTGTAGAACTGCATCTGTGGTCTAGTCATCAGAATTCCTGGCTAAAGATTCAGAGATCCCCGGTTCAACACTCGACACTTCCAGATATTCTGTGAAGCATTGGGTCTGAAACGGGGTCAACTCAGCCTCGTGAGGACAAATGAGAAGCTACTTAATTATCAGATGGCTAAAATATTTTCATCTGATGGGCCAGTAGACAAAAAGCTTCAAATAATTGATTTATTGAGAACTACAAAATATTTTTATGCAAACTATTTTTACTAAGTCATATGTATTTATCAGGATAAAAAAATGTACATATTTAACTAAAAACCGATGACCCAAGAACCGGTAGAACAAAGGAATCACCCACTTTGGGGGCCGCATGGTCTAAGGTGCTACTCTTGCAATAGACTAGACTGCAAAGGATGGGGAGATTGTGGTTTGATCCCAGTCAGGTGTACTGCGAGTGGTTCTTCCGAAATGTTTTTACACTCCTTCCACACAAATGCAGATACACTTCCTCTAAATTCACCCTTCCTCATCCCTAACCTATTAGCGTATTTAGTACATAAGCATGAATCCCAAATGGGTAGTAAGATCTAGTGCAAAAAAAACAACTAAGATATCAAAGAACCAAACAGACCTAAAGCTTCTTTATATGTTTTAATTTGCAAAATGGATTTATCCCTTTATTAAAAATCACAAGCGTGATTTATTTTTTACTCAAGTGAATATTTTTTTTACTTTCAGGATCGTAATTTGCACAATAAAGTATTTGGAGGTTTCCTTATGAGACAAGCTATGGAATTGTCATGGATGACTGGATATCTTTACAGGTGACTTTTTACAAACTCAAAATACTTGTGTCTTGGAAGTGAAATCTTTTTAAGTTGAAGTATTATTTCTTTATAAATTGTTTTCATGTATCAACATAAAATCTGTGTAGTCGATTGCCAGGTCTTCAATAAGATTTCTTTTTTACAGCAAACATCGACCTAAACTTTGTCATATTAGTGACATCAGTTTCCACAAACCTGTAAATGTTGGATCACTTTTACGAATGCATTCTAATGTAAGTTAAATCTTTATTTTATTAAAACTAATAATTGGATAATTGCTCTATGACTTAGAAATTTATGGAAACATTGTAAATTAATGTAATTTAAGTGATGGGGAAAGAAGGAAACCTGAAGGAAAAGCTGGATTCAGCTTTGAAAACAAATTTCACTCTTAATCCCTTCACACTTCAATATTTTTTATAACTTTCACAGTAACACAAGGTTTTTAAATTTTCAGAAATATTACTTTTACTAATAAGAAAGCCAGATAAATACTAAAATTTTTAAATCTTGTTATATTGTGAAAGTTAAAGGTGTTGTTGGCAAAGAGACATAAGGGTTTAATTGGGGTGAGTGGTAGGGGTGGAGGTAAAGGTGTAAGGGGTACGTATCTCCTCAAAAATGTGTTCAGATCAGATACATTTAGTATTGTAAAATAAGCAATGAATTGTTTTGGTTATAAAATTTAGAATCCACGTTTGCAGGTATCCATAAATTTAAAAAAAATGGGATTTATAGACTTAATTCAATTTTTGTGTGTTATGCATTTATTACCAAATACTTTTTATCTTTTAATTCAAAGTGAAAATTGGTTAGTTCTGTACTTCCCTAATAATAAAGAGCCAGTGATACACACATAAGGTGAACGTGATGGGTTGGAAGTGTAAAGAAATTAAGAAAGAAGTGTATTTGGTTTTATATCAAAACCTGACCCACCTATTCTTTCATATTGACTTTCTTCCCTATCACTAAGATTACTTTAGGAAACAATTAAATCTTTGTTTAAGTAAGTGTTTATAAATGTGTACTAAAGCTCACCTCTTATTCTTGTTATGAAATATGAAGCTATGTCATAGTAAACCATTTAGTGTCAGCAGCATAGCATTGATAATATCTATGAAAAGTGATTGTTACATATCACATGACTTGACTTATAATTGATGAATTTATGAGTACTATTTAGGTAACGTTTATGACTGTCACAAAAAAAGCTCCTCCTTAGCGAGTTTAGTACCCTCATCCAGTATCCGAACCTCGACTTCCACGTTTTCAGAAAACCAGACAATACGTGTGGATAGTTAACATTTTGAATGGAATGGTGTATATATGTAATGTGTCACATTGCCAGTCTAGTTACTTCACGACTGACTTGTTTTCACTGCCAGGTGGCCTTCACACAGCAGAACTACATGCAGATTGTGGTATTTGCGGAAGTATTTGACGCCTCGAGTGGTCATCCCACAACCACAAATGTTTTCCACTATACATACAAAGTGCCAGAGGTTGTGCCGGATATTATCCCAAACTCTTACAACGGTAAGCTACTTTTCATAAACTATTTCTTGTGAAGACAAAGTAAGCATATGAAAGTGGAGGGAGGTAAACATATTAGGAGGGTTAGGGATAAACATAGTTGGAGGCAAGAGGGAAAGAAAGAAATTTCACGTGGAATTTTTTTTAAATTATGTCATCAAAATTTTAACCTAGCTTGTAACTCATGTTTAAATCTTAGTAAATAAAAACTAATTATTGATTTAAAAAAATCGTTAAGTATCCATTCATGTTTAATGATGTTTCAGAGGCCATGAGGTATCTTGACGGAAGGAGACACTTCATAGAAGTGTTTGAGTTGGACACTCAGTAATAAGCACGTGGAAATTAATTACTTCTTATAAAAATATAACTCTATAAGGAAAACCTCTTTTCGCTTTATGAGGTAATTGTATTATATTTGAAAGAAGGTATAGGAAAGGTGGATAGAAAAATATAAATGAGTTCCGATAGAATGAAACCTAGGTCGGGGGATTGGGCGGTGACGATCAATTTTCTTTAAGAGACATCCATTACCTCTTTGTCCATTGGCAGCAGTGTAAAGTGTGAACTGTGTTCTTCTTTTCATTGTAAAGGCCATATTGTGTTCGTCCCTTTTATATGTTTCTATCCACCTTTCCTATACCTTCTTCCAAATATAATACAATTCTTATAAAGATATTATTTCTTTATAAGGAAAACCACTTTTTGATTTTTGGTGTACTTTTTGTCATATGGGGAAGAAGGTATTGGTAAGAAGGATAGAAACACATAATTGGGAACAGACTCAACATGGAGTTTATTATGTTTTTCTTGTCACTGTAAAAACCATGTTGGGATTGTTCCCTTTTATGTGTTTCTATTCACCTTACCTTCTCTCATTTATGAGAAATTTATTAGTTTTACATAATTTAGGCTCCAATAAAATTTAATTCATTTTATTAAGATGATTAAGCACATGCCGGGCACAAATAAGTTTGAATACCTGACCATCACAATACTGGTCAATGCAAGGGTGATTCTTCCAGCTGTTCAAAGCATTCTGGTTAAAAGTAGCAACTCAGAAACACAGCGCTTTTACTAGTTGCCAATAGGCTCTATCTAAACTTTGTCATGACATATTATATTTATTATTTAAACTGCAAGAAGGTGCAGAAAAGGTGGATAGGAACTTATAAAAGAGAACAAACAGAATATGGTGCATTTCACACTCCCTTCTGATAGCTCTGTTGAAGTATTGGGCGGTAACAATAAATTTTATTCAAGTGGCGGCAATTTTTTTTTGGTGTCCATTGGCAGCAATATATAATGTTATGTGTGTTCTTCTAATCATTGTAAAAGCCATAATGTGTTCCCTTTTATAAGTTTTGATCCACCTTTATTATACTTTCTCCCAAATATAACAAAATACCTCAAAAAGAGGTTTTCCTTAAAGGTATATAGTTTATTTTGATTGCATAAATACTTAATGGATACTTGGAAAATGAATATAGTCCGGGAACATATACCTTATACTGTGTTCACAATAAACTTAATGTTAACTTAATGGCACATATCTTAAATATAGGCCATGACGATGTACTTAATTTAACGTTGACATGACATTCACTTAACATACTAGCTGTTCAGTAGAGAACTTTCAAGTTACATCTAGTTAAGTGTACCATGTATTCCTGCCAGCCAATAATTTCGGGAGCAACGTCAAAACAGCTATTTAGTACTTCACTAATTGGTCTGAGGTACGCAGACTCCTTCGGTGCAGTCTGCCTCTCGTAAACACCCAAAAGTGGTGACCTCTTGTTACACTTAATTTTGTAGCTCCAATATTATTTTATTTTAAGAACTTGAAGTATGATCAGCCTTAACTGTTGAGAGTTTCATTCTAGTAAACAATATGTTTTCAAAGAGTCCAAATTCATTGTTTGTGTTTTACCCGAGTTATTACTAATTTACATCATGTGAATTCTGATTGCACATTATATTTCTTTATTTTATGTGATCATCAAGTAAACTTTGTATTACTTAAATTTTAAGTTGAATCCTATGCCAGCATTAAGCCAATTTGTGATTATCACAACATAAAAAAAAGTCCCAATTGAAAGAACAATTTTGATATCTAATTACCACCACATTATATTTTTTTAAATGTACACAAAATACTAAATAAGTCACATTCAAGGTGACCTAACTGAAATTATTAGACCTAAAAGCAGTTAAAAGTTGGGGAACTAAAAATATTTTATGATTGAAAAATGCCCCCTAATTTTGTTTGTGTGTCTGTGTTAACTCATTTATTAGGTTTATTATTATTATTAGGTGTTCTTTCCTACGCCAGGTCCATTCCTTTTATCATTGAACTCAGACCGCCAATGCACCCTGTCCTCATAAAACCTTTTTTTTTGTCCTTATAGATTGGGATATGATTGTTGACTATATTTTGACCTGCGTATTACTTATACTAATATTTTGAGTTTATTTGAAAGAGTTTTATTACTGAAATTATTTTTTAGATTCTTTAATAATTAGTTAGTAAAATAAATTGAACCAACACTTTTGTGTGTGTTAACATTTTTATATTTAATTAAAAGCCAACTAAATCACACCTATTTAATAGTGATTGAAATGAAATATTATTGTATGGGCATGTACAAATAATAAATTATCAAATAATTTATAGAACTCATCTTAATATTTTGTATATTATGCCTATTAATTATTAGTTATATATATATTTTTTGTTTCTAGTATTTATATTTAGTTTTTATGTAAGTATTATTCAATTAACATAGATAGTTGTGACTAAAAATAGCTTGATGATTTTGTTTAAAACATGAAAGTTACATATGAATAAATATTTAAATGTAACTATATATCGATAGTTGTTTTTTGTTACTAGATGAATATATAATGTGGTTAAGGTGCTTTAATCAAAGAAAGAATTGATAAGTATTTCATGTTACTTTTCATTTATGTCAACTTTTATTTCATTGTTACTATTAAATATTTTATTATTTTAATAATAATAATAATAAACTTCTTCTTCATCATCATCATCATCATCATCATCATCATCATCATCATCATCATCATCATTATCATCATTATCATCATTATCATCATCATCAACTTCATAATCAACAACGACAACTGTTTCCAGTCTGTGGCCAGGTCACTTTAGGAAAATGCCTCCATCTTCTTTTATTCTTCCTCCTTTAATTGCTTTCATTCTGTTCCTCTCACTTGTCCACTTTATGCTATCTAATCCATCTCTTTCTTGGCCTCCCTTGCAATCTTTTTCCTACATAATTAATTTCCATCATTTTCTTTGCTTCTCCATCCTCATTATATACCCATACCATCTCAGTCTTGCTTCCTCTACTATCTTATTCATGTACTCCCATTCTTTCCCGGATAACTTCATTCCTTATCCTATCAACCCTTGTGACAGCATTCCCATAGCCTCCACTTTCCTAGTCATTCTTATATTCATTATCCATGTTTCTGCTGTATGTGTGACAATGGGTATAAAGTACACACTGTACAACACTTTAAGGGCACTTCTCTTCTCCATAGCAGGTCTCTTATGCACCTATAGAACAACTCTCCGACGTGTATTAATCATAACTTGTGAATGTGGGGAATGCCAGGCCTCCACCATGGTTCGGATTCCACGTTAAACTGTAGGTCCCCCATTTCAACTCACAATCACCCTACCATTACACATTGGTGTAAGTGCGTATAACCCGGACGGGTAGTAAGACGCGGTGCTAGTAGTAATAATAATAACAACTCTCCATGCTGTCCTCTTCTCATTAGATCATCTCTACTTCAACCTTTCTCCTCATTCACGCTTCCAAGATATTTTACATTCTGTACTTTTCTCAACTCTACTCCATCCAACTTTATAACCTTACTGGCCTTACCCTCTTCCTTGTCCTCACCATCACATCACACTTCGCCATGCTAAATTTAATTCCACACTCTTTCACTTCATCTTTCCATTCCTCTATAGCTGTTCCTGTAGTTACTCTTTCTTCTCCTCCCATACCATCAAGTCATCAGCAAACATCATGGCTTTCATTATTTCTTCCCTGATTTTTCCAGCCACTTTATTCGTGACCATTTCCATTACCATTACATATAAACATTATATATTACATAATGGTGAAAGGATACTACCCTGCTTTGCTCATTTAAAAAAAAATTTGGAACCACTCTCAGTCTTAACACAACTTCTGTTATCCTCATGTGTACTTTTCACTTTAATTACAATTCTTTTTTCCATATCGGCCTTCTCCATTTGTTTCCAAACTTTATTTATATCCATGCTATCATATATATGCCTTCTCCACATCCATAAATACCATTACCAAATCTTTCCCTAATCCATGCTGTCGTATGGCAAAGATCAAGTCTATTGTAGACCTATGTTCCCTAAATCCATACTGTTCCTCCTCCACCTTCCTTTCATTTTATTTCTTGTTCTCTTTTCCAGTATATTCTCATATATTTTTCTACAGTGACACATACAATTTGTACGCCTCTTTCTGTTTTCTTTCTTGAAATTTGGTTTTATAGCTCCTTTTTTCCAGTCTTCCGGTACCTTATTCTCCTTCCAAACCACTCACAGCACCCTTTATAACCACTGTATACCAACTTAACCTGCTTCTCTTATCATTTCCACAATCACTTGGTCCACACCCGGTGCTTTCCCTTGTTTCATTCTCTTTAATCATAATACTCTCCTTAAAAAAATGTTAAAATGATTTTCTATTCGGAGTTTATAACTGCCCTGTTTGTAAGTTTGGATGGAATGTACAATTTTTATGATATTAATTTGTTTGTTTACTGTAGTTTGTGTTAATTTATCATAAGAAAATATTTTTTTTTTCGATTTGATTATTTATTTGCAAATAAAACTTTACTCAAAAAATATAAATCATTGTTCTTATTATTGAAAATTATAACAATTATTTTACAGCACCACAATGAAAAGCTACTATGCTCTATCCCTCATTAACATTGATAAAAACTGTGCATGTGGAGACATCTTACTTTATTATGATTATAATTAATTAGAGAACAAGCCATTTTGAGTTTAATATAACTTGACCTGCTACGATGGCCACAGGGTCTAAGGCATCACTCTTGCAATAGACTAGACTGCCGATGACAGGGAGGTCAAGATTCATTCCTGGTTGGCTGTACTAAGGGCGGTTTTTCCTGAATGCCTTTTTACTCTCCCTCCACACAAATGTGGGTACAATTCCTCTAAATTCAACCTTCCTCATCCCTGGTTAACTAGTGTATTTAGCACAAATGCATACTACCTGTTCAGGTTTTACGCATTTTATGTGCTAATTACGCTAGTGAACCAGGGATGAGGAAGGTTGAATTTAGATAAAGTGCACTTCCATTCCATTTGCATGGAAGGAGTGTGGAAAACAATTCAGGGATAACCATCTTCAATACATCCAACCGGGATTGAACCCCAATATATATAAACACACACACACAAATATTTTTGTTTAGTTTTTCACTTATACAAGCTGTGTTGGTGGAGACAAAGCTAAGGCGTCCTTATTGTTTGGTTTAATTGGATGGGAAGGTCGAGAGTTGAATCCTGGTCGGGTGTTCTAAGTGTCCCACCATCCCCCACGATCGTTTTCAACTTGCCTTTCATGCACATTTAAGTACACTTCCTCTAAATTTAGCCTTTATTATCCCCACCCCACGAGTATAGATATGCGGATAGTCTGGACAAATCGTAAGACGTGCACACTCACTATATATATATATATATAAGTACCTGTGACTTCCTCATTAGATTTGATGTCAACTTTAAATCTGCCTGCTAAAAGCTTTTTATAGCTCTCACCTTATATTTGAACACAGATCTTCTGAAGCTCATCAGAAAAGGTTATACCAACCATTGAGTCTAGTACTGACATTGTAAGACTCCCAGTGTGTTAAACTGCCCCATACCAACTGCGAGACTGGAGTTGAAATTTGATATGCTACACATAGGTTAGTTTTACCACACAATGTCTATCTTATGTCCAGACAAATGATATAACAATTTTGTTTTATAAGCCCGCTTCGGTGGTCGAATGCTCTTAAGGCGTCATGCTTGCATTAGATTAGATTAACGATTACCGGGCGATCGAGGTTTGAATTCCAATTGAGTGGTCTGATGGTGTTTTTTCCTAAATAATTTTCCACTGTCCACGCAAATGTGGGCGCATTTTCTCTAACTACAGCGTTCTTCATCCAAATTACATTAGCATATATAGTACATACATTTAACCAAAATGGGTAGTAAGCTGCAGTACTAAAAATATTTTTTGCGCCCTGCTCACATCTACTCATTTAGACTTAGACATTATTTAACTTTGTGTTACAACATCTCATTTAAAAATCAATAAAACTTAAGTTCTGCAAGAGTTTGTCTACAGCTCTGTGAGTTTCTCGACACTCCTCCTTCTTCCCCTCTGCCCCCACTCGACGAAGGAGTATGTCACTGACCCCACGATCAGCAGCGCGAGACTAATGTACAGCTTGACGTCCGTGCATAGGCGAGCGCTGAACACAGCCGCCACGAGATAGCCGAGCGACTCCCACATCATCAGGTGACTGTACGCCGACACTTCATCGCCGGGGAACATGGAACCACACAGGGCTGGAACAAACGTATTTATGTGACTTGTTGGGTTGGTCAGGGAAGGGGGAAGGGAGGGATAAACACATCTAATTTTTGTTTTATTCGAACATACTGGTTACTAGCAGCTTAAATTATATTACATAAGAAAGTATTTCTCCCCCTCCCCCCATGTTTTTATACCGGTTTTTAATCTTTATTTTATCATAATATTATTTGCCACTGTTGTGAGACTATTGAAACATTATTTATTATATGTTAGTTGTGCTATAAGACAAAGGTTGGCAAACCTTATAGGCCACGGTCTACTCATAAACGTATCAAAGGTTCTGTGATCACCCATCATTTCACATCTACTTTTGCTTTCTTTTTGTATACCCATATTATATTTATTCTTTAAAATGAACCTTCCTAAAATACTTATGGCCTCACCTTTCTAGAAAAAATATATTTAATAAATAAAATATATATTTTCAAACTAAACAATTTCATTTTCTTATAACATTACCAATTATTACCAATCAAGATTTATTTGTTCACATTCAAGTATTATTTGAAATAACTTGATATTATATTTGCATTTTAAGAAGACTCAAATATTTACTTTTAATGATCATGTAATTTTCTATCGCGATCGACTGAAAATTTCTGCTAAATCAACCATTTGCCGACCCCTGCGATAATACACGGATTATTGTTCCTTCCATGCCCGTGGCGGAGAGTGCTAAGAATTCATCTCTGGAGTTAGGAAATCATCTTGGGATCCTAGTCAAGAAGTTCAAGTGAATAGATATATTTTTTTTAGCAATGCATTTTACTACCTTTTGGGGATACATATATGTACTAATTATGCTAATGTGTTAGGGATGAGTAAGGTTGAGTTTAGAGTAAATTTTCCTGCATTTACATGGAGGGACAGGGGAAAATCATTTAGGAAAAACCCCCCTCATTACACCTGACCGAGATTCGAACCACGATCTCCCTGCCCATCGGTAGTCCAGTCTTTGGCGAGACTGACCCTGCAGCCACTGAAACGTCTAAGTGAATATTTCAAATGTAAATGAGTGGTCTGGTGTCCATTATAATCAGGTTTCAAGTACTTATAGCCAAAACCTATACATGCTTAAAGAATAATAAAATAAAACCTTTATTAAATACCGTTAATATTGACCGCCCATGTTCCATTCGCAAGCCCGCTGATAACCATCACACCACAGAGCACGATAAAGTTCACAAACTCTGGCTCCCACAGTAGTAGGGTTGCCAAAACCGCCAGATTAGCCAACGTTGCCACAACTATCATGACAGCACGGCGGATCACAGCGGCCAGCATCCAACAGAGGAGGGCGGATACAGAGCTTGCTATCCCGTAGCAAACTGTGATGTACCCTATACGATCCACTCCCGACGTACAAGACACATAAGTCTGTAGAGGGGCAGAGAGTTTAAACTGAGGATACTAATAAACATTTACACTCAAGTTTGCACTTACCCAGCATATGTCACAGAAAGTAAACCAGTTTTCATAACTTTTCATAACTTTTTTTTTTGCATCACACACCTCACCCTCTCACCCTGATGTACTACCATAAGAAGAATAGTTGAAGAGGAGCCAGGGTAGGATGGGATAGAGATGTTATGATTAAGATGGTACGGTCATGTGAGGAGAAGATACCAAAGGAGATGTCGGATATTGAAGTGTGCGTGTGTGTGTGGAGGAGGGAAGGGGGGGGGGGCAGGAGGTCAAGAGGAAGACCAAGAGACAAGTGACACAGAAGTGCAGTGCTTTAGACACCCTCTTCGGGCTGTACGCTAATGTGTTAGGGATGAAGAAGGTTGAATTTAGAGGAATTGTACCCTCGTTGGCTTGGAAGGAGAGCTGTAAACCATTTGGGTAAAAAAAACCTCAGTACATCCAAACTGGATTCAAACTTCGATATTCCCATCATCACTAGTACAATCTATTGTGAGAGTGATGTGCCTTAGACCATTTTACCTCCCAAGCGGGTTGTATAATTTTTAAAACACTTTTATACCTACCTGTAGATATCCCTCAACAACGTACACTCGGTTAACTCCAAACCACAACATGATGGGCATCAGCAACAACTGGTTGCCTTCCTGGAGGTGCTTGATGGTGGAAACCAGAAGGATCCCCCAGGAACTTTCTTCCTGTTTCCTCTGGTCGTCATAGCTGTGGAACATTCTTAGTTAACATATCAAAATCATATATCAAGAGGACGCTAACGCATGCTGGCAGCTCTTTAATAATTGGCCCAGTCATGGTTTTGACACGGATTTAATGAACACAAAAACTATCTGTACAGTCCAATTTTCAAATGAAGGGCTTTATATGACAGCTAGAAAAGTTACTAGATCTAGCCAAAATAAATATATCTAAGCGGATCAATGTAAACGGCAGGATGTAATGATTCAAGTGAATGAACAATAATTTATAATATAGCAGGAAAATTTATATTGAGGTGTTGCAAATAGAGTTAAGGGTAACTGGCAGTACCATCAGTGTGGCTAATCAAAACATGGCTGAGGACAACTGTGGTGGAAGGCAAACTCGTTGGGTTGGCTCTTCTGCATGTCCAATGTCCACAATGCATTTTAGACCCACAACGAGTAATTGAGCGGTTTGACAAAACTAGTAAACACAGAATGGTCATGTAAGTAACAACTTGTAGCATACATTTAAAAAATATTATATAAATGTTATTATAAATAACTTAACTATTTGTTTTATTTATATGTATTATTTCCAGGAGTTTAGGATGACCTTAAAATGCCACTTTTAAGAGTTAGATTTGAAAAACAAAAAACAAAAAAAACAAACATAAAAACGGGGGAGGGACCCATCCACGTTTTTTTTTCCCGAATCTAATTCTTAAAAGTGGCATTTTAAGGTCATCCTAAACTCCTAGAAATAATACATATAAATAAATGCATAAATGCAAATATAAATAAAACAAATTGTTAAGTTATTTATAATAACATTTATATAAAAATTGTTTTCTGGATCCGTCCTTGGTCCTTGGATGAGTGTCTCACCATATATCATTGTTGGTCCCACATAGAGGGTAACAAACTCTGACCCAAGAGACCTGGGTTTAATGCCGACAGGGTACAACACAAATGATTTTTCCATTTTGTGGCTTACTGCCCTTTTTTTTCAGGTGACTCCTAGAGCATTTCTTTAGAACTCACCTTTCTCATCCTGTTTCTTAAGGGGAAAGTCATTCATGACAACCATCGGCAATTTAAAAATTAAAGAAATTTAAAGAAACAAACATCTTAGCATTCTTGAACATGTCAGGATCAAGAAATAACAAACCAAACTACGATCTGAATAGCACGTGTTATATACTCACATGTCCAAGTTCTTGATGCAGAACAACCCCAAAAGTAATGCCAACAATATAAGTCCTAAGTAGACCCCACTTAGAATGTTGGTATCACTAGTGACATACCACACCAGGTGAGATGTGTCTATTTTGAGATCTTGAGGGCAGGCTTCAACACCACAACCCCCATCCTCCGTAACGGTAGCATCTGTCACTTCAGCAAATGGTAGCACTGCAATCAAAAGGTTATATCTTAATGACCGAGTGATTAAAGGGGAGAGGTACAACAAGCTTAGGAGAACCCAAGAAGTGCCTGACATAATCTCTTTCATAATTTTTCATCGAAAAAAAAAAAAAGATCACATGAAACAATCTTTAGATATAAAATTTAGAACAAAATTGTTATTGCTATTTTAAAACAATCTCAAATTTCCCAAAATAAACCATAAGTGAAATAACCTATTTTTTTTTTATAAAAATACATAGCGCTCCCCAGGTATATACTGTACCCATTTTGAACCAAATTACTAAAGAATTTTTAAGATATTTCAAATTAAAAAAAAATTGTTATCACTTAACTAGCCTAAAATCAATCTGTCTCTGAAAAATAAGCATATATTGCTAATTATTATACAAAACACTCGCTAGATCCATTTTGAGCAAAATTGTCAAATCCATTTTTGAAAATATTTTGAATGTCCATAGATAAATTACTATGTAGGTATTAGTAAAAAAAAAGCTTTAATCTTAAACCTAGAGTCAAAATCATGGTTTAGCCTTGAGGTATGACAATATAACATCCAACTATCAAGTTTGAACAAAATCTGCTAAACCATTTTGCCTGTAGGACCAGGTATAGACAGAATTGTGAGACCCACAATTTTTAGCTTAGGGGATTTGGTGGGAGGATATGGGGAGGGGGAGCACATAAAAAAAAATCAAGATCCATCAAAATCTTGATGTCGAAAATTTTCACGTTTACAATACTTCCTATGTAAAAATAAAGTTAAAACTATATTTTCAACTTAGCATCAAGGTTAATAAATATTTCTGAAATGATATTGATGACAGTCTAGATTGAGCAAATAAAATTTTTGGTAAACATTGATTTCTTCATTGACAGGCAACACCATTTAATTTATAAACTTATGGTCTCTGTTTCCAGTGCACTTCCTCTGCACCTGTCGTAAGAAAGAACGCCAAATAATAAATAAATAATTGATAATATCCATCAAAAGTGACAGCTGCAGATCACATGGTTTGACGTATGAATGCGTGAAAAGTAGGTCCTCTGTTTGATATTCATAGGAAGCACATTATTTGAAAACTGGAAACTCTTGTTGACACATTGGTTGTATTTACATTATTAGTCGGTTTAAAATAGTGCAAATAATAACTATACAATAATCTATTAGGAAGTATTATTTAAAGCTTTTGATAACTTATTAAATTCTTAAAGGCCATCTAAAAATATATATCTTTCTAGGATACCAAATTTTAGTGACTTTCAATCAATGTTAGGGGTCGAAAGTGTACTTCCTGTGAAAATCAGCATTTAGTAACTTTTCTAGCTGTCAGATAAGGCTGTACCGGAATCCATCTCTACATTGAGGGTAGAGAGGTGACGCTACTCACCAGAGGTTGTGACCAGGCTCTCCACAACCTGCCACAGGCTGAAGAGCGAGAAGAAGGCTGAGAAGACGTGCATCGATGCGATCTGTGGTGGGGAGTCGGTGACCCGCGCGTAGAGGCGAGCGAGTCGACTCAGGTACACGCCCCTTGCGACCCAGAAGGGGGCGGACGCGAGACCCACCAAGGTGGCGGTGGGCACCAAGGTTGAGAGGGCCGGGAAGAACTGGGCGATTGCGTAAGGGACATAGAGCGCCGGGAAGACCACGACTGCCACCTTGCAGCCCAGCCACCTGAAACAACATACACAGGTGTGAGGGTAGGGGAAATTGGACAACACACGCATTGGTGGTCATGCGGTCTGAGGCTTTGGTTTCTCCTTAGACTGGTGATTGGGGGGCAGGGGGGGGGGGG
>CABEEJ010002153.1:67643-121990 GCA_901482245.1 Timema douglasi
CTGCACTAGGGGGTGAGCTATCCACACCAACATCGGTGGTCGAATGGCTGCGTACAAATACTGGTACACTTCCTCTAAAACTATACCTTCTTCATCCATAGCCCATCAGTGTTATTATATAGGTACGAGTATAGCCCGATTGAGAACTAAGGCATAGTGAAAAAATAAACAATAATATATTAGTTTGGCTTACACAGCCATACACTACTCGCCAATGCGTGCATCTTTCAACTTAGAAGAAAAATCCCAGGGTCGATTCCTGGTATGTGACCACACATTTATTATTGGGGGATATTAATCTGGCAAGACCTGGGTGCTGTGTTTGTTCTAATGATCTGTTATTTTATAAGTAGAGTGCTAACATATTTAGATGGTACAGAAAGTGCGTGTTAAATACCCCTAATAAGAAAAAAAATCCACCCTAATGTGGGTGCATCTCTTCTAAAACTATTATAACAATATTCATTTTTCACCCTAGGGGTCTAGTGATCAGAGTTTCTGGCTACATTTTTTGAGGTCTTGGGCTCGATCCCCGTCGATTCCAGAATTTATCTGTAGCGCAGGGAATGGGGTCAAACTCGGCTTCGTGAGGACAGGAGCTATTTAAATAAATAGGTAGCAGCTCCAGTCTAGAAAACTGAGATTAATGGTCGGAGAGTTCATTGTGCTTGTCACATGGCAAAAGTTAGCATTAACATCACTATTGGATGCAGCAGCTTGATCTCAGGCTTACACCATGACGTTTTTTTAAGATAAATGAACTCTTTTATTTGTTTTCTTTGCTATGCCTGTCATAGCTTCATGTGCCTTATAATTTAACTTAAGATTAGGAAAGACACAACATCCAGTCCCTGACAGATAATTTATCACTTTGAAAGGGTAAAAACCACATTCCATCAATGATAAATTTTTGGCTATGCCGGGAATCAAACCCAGAACCCTTAGCTCAGTATATAAATATTCTATCGACTAAGATTAGGTGTCGGACTTAAATCCAACCTAATAATGTAAACCCAAGCCAAACATGGAGTCTGTTAGGCTTATTAAACCAAAACCATTAATTTCTTTCTAAACCCAACATTTCAAACAACTGCACAACCAACATCAACCATAGTAGGAGGAGCGAGTAATTTAAATGAAGTCATTTCAATAACCTGGCAACGAGAGGTTGAGGCTATCCCCGAGAATATGTATCATTTCAAATGTTACCACAACATACAAGGTTGTTTATGTTATAATTTCACTACCCTCCTAAGCCCCACCCCTTGGATTAAGTCAGCGGAAGCTCTGTTTGTGGAGTATGTACGGTACAATTTCCATAAAAAAAGAGCCTTATCTGACTGTTTGGGAAGTTACTAGATCTATTATCAGACATTCATATGGTAAGTCATGTGATCTGCGGCTGTCGCTTTTCATAGATATTATCAATACCTATAAAATAACACTAATAAACACTAATAATATAATATGATGTTATCAATGCTGGTAGTAAAAAAAAAAGTGAGAGAATGCTAACGATTTTTACAATTATTATTTATTGTACATGAATATCAAAGCTTAGAAGATGGAAAAGATCGTTAGGTTGCGGATGTAGCCGAATCAAGTATAATGTTTCTTGCTTTCCAGTGACGTAGCCTGTAAGGGGGAGTTCTAGGGGGGTCCGCATCCCCTCCACCCCCGCGTCACTGTTCTTTCATATACAATTGTAATTGCTCTAACAACAGCATTAAACCACTTCCGAATCGCTGGTGACTGTGGTATCAATGAGAGGTAGCTCACAGTAGCCGATGATTTTCACATTTCCATCACAGACTCTGCCTTAAACTATGATTGAAGAATTACCCTGAGAACAAGTTGAACCTTGAACAGCTCAGTGGTAGAGGATTGGCGCTTCAAGCCAAGGGTCCCGGGTTCGATTTCCGTGTTTAGGTGTCATGTTTCAATTAACAGACAGGCAAAAACATAAGTTTGTATTTTCTAAAAGGCCCTTCTTATGAAAATCGGACTGTAATAATGAAAAGAGTCACACATACTTGATAGACACGGCCGTGAGGAACAAGTTGGAGAATACCATAGCCCCATAGAGGGCGCCGAACGTGGCGATGTTGGTCGCGGCGTCAGGCACCACGTACCCTTGCACGGACACGCAGCCGCAAACACTCAGGAATATCACCACGCAGATCCCACTGAGGACCGCGACGTGGCGCATCAGCGTAAACCCGTCTTCGACGGTGACCCTCTCCACCGTCCCCAGTCCTTGGAACCTGCCGCCATTCTGCCCGTCGTAGACCTTCCAGATCCGGTCGCCGTAGAAGAGTTTATCTGGTGGTGGCGTGGTTCTCCCGGGCGCTTCCTCGGGCCCGTTCCCCTCCGCAACGACAGCTATTTTAGCGTGGACCCCCCCGCGGGAGCTTCGCAGGGTGTTCCCGCCCAGAGAAATGTCGTCGAAAATACTGTCGTCGATCATATCCCCGCTGTCGGAATCTTCGTCATCGACCAGTCTGGACGTCTTATCGTCTCCTTCGGAAAGATACACGAAGCTGTTGGAGATGATCTTGTTCGCCAACTCGAAGGTCAGTGCGTTCTCTTCGACACCATCTTTGTCGGCATCAGCGTCCTTTTGTTTGTAATGACGTGACTTCGGGTCTCTGACACGTTCATCGGGGATGGATTCTCCTTTGGCTTGGACATCCTCGACGAGTTTATTCTGACGTGGGATCTCAATGGAGCCTAGTTTGGAGATTGAGATGCTCCGGCGTCTTCTATGCCTTTTGCTTTCTTGTACCGCGTCCACTTTACCACCATCGTCGGGCAGGATCGCAGCGTTCTTTAAATCACGAAGTGTCTCTTTGTCATCTCTTTCTTCTTCCAACGAATCTTCTTGAAAAGCCTTATTTTCGTAGTACACCTGTTTTTCAGCCATGATGGCTTATCAATAAGAAAAACTATCAACGGTGGTAAATTTCAAACAAAAAACTCGCGTTAGCACGGTCTGAACATTTGCGCCGGAAATTACCGACAGTTCTTCGGCAATGTCTTGTATCCCGTGACGAGTCAAACTCGAGTGTACGTAAGAGAACTCGGCTTATCGCGGACGTTTCGAAATGCGCTGTACAAAATAGTGGCTTATTTTGTAGAACCTTTTTATCGTTCGGAATACATTAGTGAAAGGTGTCATGGGAAGTATTTTTTATCTACCTTGGACTTGTGGCTTCGGAATGGGGTAGGATAACAAGCTATGTTTATTATGTGGAAGAACTTGAAACACGTTTTAAGGAGGCTACCTACACTGAATATCATCGCTGAGGTAATGGCGTGGTTATTTTTTTTTAGGAAACAGCGTTGTCATTCTCTCGTTTTCGTGTGGTCAATCTCCCCTCAAATATAAGACAAGTTTTACAACGCTGATTTGTCGAGGTTGCCAGTAGCTCCTTCTTACTCGAAATTACCAACTTCTGACATAGCTGACAGCGAGGAGATTTGGCAACAGTTAACCGAGAGAGAGCGAAGATAAAGCCTCTATAAGACCTGTAGTTTTCTCATCAATGATATTGGGCGTAGCGACGCACTACAGCCGTCCAGGCAACCCCGCAATAGTTATAAAATGGCTTATTTCAAAATATGGATCGCGTCAAAATGGAGTTAAAAGCTTTAAGAATCTTATATTTATTCTTATAAATAAAACACGAAAAGGAGATATTAGATCGTTTTCAAGGACGTTTCATTTGAAATAATGTAGGTTTGAGATCAAGGTAAATCAATACAAACATAGATCTAGCCTTCCTAAAACAGTCATTTTTCAACAGGATCCCATCCCCATAATCTTATAATTATTGAGGATTGATTTTAGTGGTTTTTTTGAAGCTTCAGAGCTGCGATTTCCATAATAAATGCCGCAATTATGATATTTTTTCAAATAGGTGTAATCCTTAAATGCTCTTGCATACGCAACATTTTCAAAAACCCTGACCTAGAAATGAGAACATTGTCTAGTTAGCATATTACAATTATTGTAGAAAGAGCTTTTTTTTTTAACACCGCCTCCTACTACCTGTTTAGGTTCTACCTATCTGTACTAAAATGAGTTAGGAATGAGAAAAGGTCGATTTTAGAGGAAGTGAACTCGCATTTTCGTAGAGGGAGAGTTGAAAACAATTTTGGAAAACCACCCTTAGTACACCCGATCGGGATTTGAACTCTGATTTTCCTCTCATCGTCAGTCTAGTCTATTGAGAGAGTGACGCATTGGACCATGCGGCCACTGAGGCATGTATTATGAGTATTATTTTATAGTTATTGATATTATCTATATTAAAAAATTACAGCTGCAGGTCACATGCTTTATGAATACGTAAGAGTAGATCTAGTAACTTTTATAACTTGCCCCTTCCTATGAAAATTGGATTGTGTCTGCATTGGCTTGTGGTAGATTCCCTCTTAACAGAAAATGTCAAGAAATTGTTTTAACGATAAAATATCTCATGAAGCAATTAAAAAGTTTGTCTAAATGTAATTGGGGTTGGGGTCGCTATGAATTACATAATAGCTTTCAATAAGTTACTAGCTTACGTATTGATGAGGTTACAAAAATACATTATACTAACGACGTTGCTTACTTGGAAAATTCGAAGCTGTTTTGCGAAGCGGGTTGCATCTTAACCTTGACGCACCTAAGCAGTCTAAGCACTATCACACTTAAGACACCAATGTATGAAATAGAAAGACAGGGAAGTAAATGAGAAGTTCACCCTGAGAGGGCTCTTTCCTATGTGCTGATAACCCTTTCCCTCTTCCTCTGACGAGTTTACATAGTCATTTTAATATTTACGTCTTGAAACATTGACTTGCTTTTTAATTTTACCTTTTTTCTTGTTTTCTATTCTATATATACATGTGCTACCACGGACATTTTTTTATCTACATCTTGGCGGGAAGACTCCTACAGGACATTTTCGTGACCAAGCCAAATAGCCTAAGTTGTAGAGGATTTATAAAACATACATTTGCAAAAAAACACTAATATATTAAAAAAAAAACATTGTGACACTGTAGGACTATTTTTAGAACTATTTAGGATATTTTTTTAAAACTTTATATCTTTAAAACTCTCTGATGAGTAAAATGTAAATTCCTTAACATGGGGAATCCTATCTTGACCGGCCGTGACGTCACAGGTAAGCAACTTCTTTAACACTACTTGCAGAGAGAGGGGTGAAGGGTATGTGTGACTTTGACTAAAATCTTAATATACACTGGATATTATTTCTGAAGTAACTGAATTGTTACTATTGGAAAACAGCGCTTTCCTTCTCTTGTTTTCACGTGGTCAATCTTCACTTAAATAAAATAAGTTTTGCAACGCTGGTTAATCAAGGTTGCCATTAGCTTCTTCTTACCCCAGCACGCCACCTTCCGACATAACTGAGAGGGAGGATATTTGGCAACAGTTAACCAAGGTAAGAGAGAGCGAAGATAAAGCTTTTATCCATAAGAACAGCAATCCACCTCAGAGGTGATATTGAATGTAGTACAAAAACAAGAGGGGACACTTGAAAGAGTTTATTTTCATAATCTACACTTGTGGTGACGTGGTGCAAGGCATCAAGCTAGTGGTGGACTGAAAATTCCAGTGACGGAAAAGGATGAGATTCGAATCCCGGCTGGGTGAACTGAGTGTTTAGGAGTCTATATCCTGATTTAGGTCAAAAGTCCATTTTGTAAGGCCTTTTATACTATCAAAATAAAACTATACAGTAATATTCTGATACGAAATAAGGCCTTCAAGATCGGGCTTACTAAAAAAATCAGATTATTGTTTATCCATCCCCCTCTTCACGTGAATGCAGGTGCAATCGAACAGCCCTCCTAATCGATACCCATAGGATTAAATCATAACCCTTGTCCAACACCTTCGCTAAGGTTCCCAGTTTTCGATTCCTGGTTGTTGATTGTGTATGTAAGTCGTGTGCTGATATACATTAATTCAGAAATATTACTGTACTTTAAAATACCTTTACTGTGAGCGCATTAAAAATGTATAAAGTATTAGTTATAAACATCAATTATTAAATCGGCTATTACCAATAAAACCAAGCTGAAGCAGTAAGGGGAACGGAAATCTCAGGTACGTTGACAAACAGATGTTTTCAGTGATCTCTATATTATATTGGGTGGACATAGACACACCCCATGCCAAGGACCAAAGCATAACGCTCAAGTTTGTCTTCTGCTTTATTGTGAGTGGACACATTTAACGGTTTCTTTTAATGTTCTTGTGCGAAAACATGTCTTTGATGAATAAAAGTGTTATTGTTTGTAAATAGTGACGTATTATAGTATACTTGTTTGAAGAAACATTTACATCAAAGGATATACAACTCAGTTTTCCAGGTAATACTGACACTGTACGAATACGAATACAATCTTTAATATATTTAAATAAGTATCTATGATCCATGTTGTTTATCTTCTGTCACGACTACAATATATTTAAAGTTGGCTATTAGCTTGTATATTGGTTCCAGAAACCATATTACAGTATCAAGTTAGTAAATTGTTATGTAGTCAGCCAGAAGGCTGTGAGTTTTGTTATTCTTTGCTCCCTCTTTCATTTTCGTTTCCTGTGCTCTCAACCATGTTTTGGTAGCGCTAGGCTGAGTTCATATTATAACGACATATTATATCTATTACCATCATGTCTAAATCTATAAATTACAAATAGCTTCTTCAATCCCAAACTATAGTTAAGTTACAACATAAATGTGAGATGTATCTTGAGTTTAACTACCGAAACCATTGGCTGTCCCAAATATCCCCACCTATTAAGGTAACTTGAGAGTTGGGACAGCATAATTTTAATTTTTATTAATTATGAAGTATTTATTAAATCATTATCACAAGTACTTAATCTATAAACCTAAACTAAAAGTTTAAACCTCCTAGAATCTTAAAATTTTGATAATTATAGCTTTTAAGTTAGTTATAATTTAAAAAGTGTCCCAAGTAACCCCACTTTACGATATATGGTCTGAACATATATATAAAAGTCATTCAAGTTTTATTGTATGTAATGTTTTATTGTAAAGCTATTAAATAATCAGTAAATTATTATTAGGCCCTTAAGCAACAAACTAATTGTTTTAAATAGAACAAATCCTGATTCATTTGATAAATTCACATATAACAGGGAATTATATCAAAATATCACATTTTTTTTATGTGTGAAAAAGAAATACCCGAAGGTTTCTCTTTCTCACACATTTGTGTGCAAACGATAGCTCTAAAATTTTGGGAGTAGATATCTGTCCAGTTATACCATAGAGGTCACTAGCTCAGTTGACCGTCGATTTGAATAGTCTAAAATTATTAAGACTATAGTTTTTCTTTACATTTTAATTCTGGACAGAATATATCAATGTTGGAAACAGTTTGAAATGATTCAGTTAACTTAAATGAGCAGTTCAGTTATCTAGTTTAATAGTTCGTGAACAAACTATGGATTATTTTGAATAAAGAATAAAATCAAATAGTACAGGTCATGTTTCACAAAATATGACACACTAAGAGCTAGTGCCTAGTGGAGGCAATGGGTATGAAGTTTTTAAAGAGCATGCTAGATACTAGAATAGATGGGATTAGGAATAAAACAGTGGTGTCTATTCAATGGAAGAAAGGGAAGCAACGTTTCCCTAAAATTAAAAAGGGTATAAAGAAAATAATAGGAAAATAAAGTTAAAAACAAATTATTATTATTATAATTAGAAACCTCTCCAACAAGTATACTGTTAATAATAGAGGTGACAGCTCTTTCTTAGAGCAAGCAGATCTTTCTAAGACTGACAGGTCAGCTAGGTGCCAGTTGGTCTTGCTCTTTATTCCATCAATCGTTTGTTTTCGGGTTTGTCCGGCCCTCTTCAGAGTTAAGGAAGCAGCGTTTCCCTGGATAGTATTAGCTCAGTTTACTTTCATTATTGATGAATAATCATATGTAATATACTGTTAAAATCTTTTTTTCCTGTTGTTTTTAGCAATACTTATTATTTCTAGATATAATAATGGGCACTCTATAACAAAATAATGTATTTATAAACAAAATTCAAAAAGTTTAGCTTTATTTGACATAATATTGACACTAGTTTGATCTTTCAAGGGAAACGGTTTGTTTCTTTGCATACAGTAGTAGAATAAGGAGTGCGTTGACATGTGCAATAGTGTAAGAGGAGGGCTGCTGTGTCAAAACTCAAAATTAATATTTTGAACCATAGCTTTTCATCCAGGTCTTTTGAAAAATAAAGAAAATAATTAAAACAGGCAGCCCCACTCCATCTTTAGGCAACCAATAAAAAAAACCTCTGACATTTCAATACTCAATTTTACGAAAGGGTTTAGTAATTATCAGGATGTTGGGTTAGGGGAAAACTATAGTTTATGTAGTTGACCTTACTATTTACTAAAGATAATGCTCACATGGAAAAATGTCCACATGTAAAATGCTCGCGCAAAAATTGCTCAAGGAAAATAAGCTCACACTAAAAGTGCGCACACGGAAAAATGTCTATAGAGACAAATATCCCCATAATTTTTACTTTATTATCAAAAGAGAAAGTATTGTAATCGAAATCGAAATAAAAAATTTAAACAAGGAAAAAAAACTGCATTTGTTGTAAACATTGGCTATGTTGTTGTACCAGGGCCAGGATTTTGATGACCTTATATGTGTCAAAAACTATCCATAAAATGACATTAATAATTAAAAAAAATATATTTTAAATTAACAAAAAGACCCAAAAAAGTTAATGCAACCTCTATGAATGCACAAGAATAAATCAAACGCACACTTTACAAGTGGAAACTAAAATTTAGTAATGCAAAACCCCAATAAAACTTTCATTCCGTTTAAAATTAACCTAGATTTATAATTTACCGCGTGGGCACTTTTCGTGTGAGCATTTTTCGTGTGGGCATTTATCCTTGCACGGTTTTTTCCGTGTGGACTTTTTTCCATGTGGGTATTTTTCCTTGTGGGCATTTTTCCCTGTGAGCTTTTTTTTTATTCTTGTGAGTATTCATGACCGTGTTTTTTTTTATGTGTGAATTTCTCATGTGCGCTTTTATCGTTTGCACTTTTTTCTGGTCACCTTTTTCTATATAATACTATAAATCATACAAAAAAGGGGGGGAAGGAACAATGTGAGCTTCCAATTAAACTAGGGTCCATAAAAACCCCTTTATTTTAGCCTTATTGCTTTCCTTTGTCCAGAATTGACCACACGCCATTGGACTGAAGATGTAAGCTCAATAATTGGGGTACAGGAGATTCATGAGATAGTTGAGGAAGCATGGGTGAGATGGTATGGACACATAATGAGGATTGAAAGGGAGAGGATTTCGATTAGATTAATGGATATGAGGCATTTAGGGAAGAGACCGTAAGGGAGACAAAGGAAGAGATGGGAGGAGCAGATAGCAGCAAGTGTGCAAATAAGAGGAGGAGAGTGGAAGAGAATGCAGTAGGAAGAATGATGGTAGGACAAAGGGAGATGAAGGCATTTTACTAAACGGACCTGGCCACAGGCTGGAAACAGTTATGATGATGATGATGATGAGCTATTTAGAGTATTATACTGGATAGACATAAACATACGCATTTCCATGGTCAAAAGCGTGACGCTCAAGTTTATCGTCTGCTACATTTTGGGGGGGAAGATTTAACAGTTTCTTTAAATGTTCTTATGTGAAAACATGTCTGTTGAATAAAAGTTTTATTGTTTGAAAATAGTTAAGTATTGTACGACACTTGCTTGAAGAATCATTTACATCAAGGGATATACAATTCAGTTTTACAAGTAATACTTTACAAATATGAATAAAATCTTTATTATATTTAAATATGTACTTATCATCCATGTTGTTTACAGACTGACAAGACTACACTTATAGTTAAAGTTGGCTATAAGACTGTATATTGGTTTCAGAAACCATATTATGTTGAAAAATTGATAAATATACTGAATAACATATTTTAAAACTTGATTACATTTGGTCGAATGACAAACTTGGTGTAGTTGCCATACGTTTAAATGATCACTTAGGTTACAGGCTTGTAGAAAGTATTATTAAATTACCATTAAAAAATTTGGTTCATATCTTGTATATTGCTTTCAGAAACCATATTATGTTGAAAGTTCGATAACTATAATGAAACAAGCTAGAAAAAAACTATATTACAGTTGTTTGAATATATTGTGTAGAAGTATTACGTTCAAACGATAATTTAGGTTATAGACTTGTAGGAAGTACGGTATCTACTAAACCCTGATTTTAGTAATAATCCCAATCTGTGAGGCCAGAATACTATCATATATTAGTATTTTGGTAGGATAAACAGCCATTTAAAATGGAATTAGAAATTCCCTTCTGGAAAGTCTTTTATCATGCCTAAACACTACTATAGGGTAGGATTCTGTTCCGAGATAAAGCTTTCCAAACGAGCTTCCTTCAAAAATTATCGTATATATTAGACTACATCAACATATTTAAAGAAAAAATCCCCACTTTAAAAATTTGTTATGCTCTTCAAAGCTTTTACCAACACATTAATTTCATTTAACTAATCACACATTGAGGTATCTCAATATATTTAATCAAATTAATAAACGATTTCAAATGCCACTATGCTTTGTATGGGTGTAGGAGAGAAAGAAATACCCGAAAATTTCTTTCTCTCTTACACAATGGTATGCTGACGACATCTCGAAAAATTTCAGCTACAGTTGTCCATCCAGCTAAATTATAGAGATCAATGATTTGAACTATTTCATTTCATGCGAACTTATTCTTCTAGTTCAACTGGAGGCACATTTTAATTTGAACTACACATATCCTCTTTAGAAGTTTCAAGTAGGCCATTATTACAAAGTTTTGGGCAAAATAGCTCAATGATCGTTTCAAAGGCATTCAGTTAACAATGAGCAGATCATTCGTCTCATTAAATAGTTCGTGAGCGACAACTTTTAATTCATAATTAATTACTACATCTTATAGTTCAGTTGTTTGCGAACTATATGATTAGTTCTATCTGTTGTGAACTATAACGTGCCAAAATTTAAATTATAGTGTTATACAGTATGGCTTTATATATATACATATATATATGTATATATTCATATATATATATATATATAAATTTTCAGGTAAATGGTTCAATTAAACGTATACATATATATGTATATATATACGTTTAATTAAACGTATATATATACGTTTAATTGAACCATTTACCTGAAAACTTTGGCATAGTGTGAGATAATGACTGTCATAAATTAGGATGTTATTAAATATATTATAACAATGCCAGCAAATAATGTTTCACATTCTGGAGACGACATAGTAAACTTAAAAAAAAAAAAATTGTGAAACAGAGTCATCAATGATATGACAGATTAACTATTCAAACTTTACAACTGATTCTTTAATATAGGTTAATATACATCTATATATGTATATAATTTAATTTATAATACCTATAAATTGGGATGTCATTATGATGGTTTAAAAGTGCACCCTCGTATTCTACTTATCTCCCCGTGGCACCAATATTCTATATTCCTAAGAAGATATAGCAATCTTAACAAAAAATAATGTGACTAACAGAGCCATCTATGATATTACGGACTAACTTTTCACTTCAAAATTGTTTAATATGGTAACTGACAGAGACATCTATGATACACCGGATGAACCTTTCCAAACTTTCAAATTATTTGACAATACCTCTTGATATGTTATATTCTCCTAATACCTCTCAACCAATTTTTCGCATTTCCCCAGTAAGAAAAATAATGTAACTGGCAGTGCTATCTATGGTACAATAAATGAACTTGTTGAACTTTATGGCCAATTTTTTTTCTGACAGAGACATCTATGTTACAATGCAATAACTATTTGGATGTGTTCACGTAAAATGTTTTGCTCTAATCACTTTCTTATTTATATCTATTTGAATAGTTCGGCTAAAGGAGCATTTCACATTGAACTATTAGTTCGCCAACTATAAGTCGTTAGATAAATTAGGTTAAACCGCTATTTTTGAGTTATTAAATATACAGTTAAGCAGGGATAAAGAAGTATTAATGAACTATAGGGTATAGGTTTGTGTATAATAAAAAACTTAATATTCAAAGTTGCAAATGGTTAAATTATCAAAACCTTATGACAGCTTAATATTTTTTTACCATGTCGAATAAGATTCTAAACTTTGCATTCGTTAAGAAATGAGCTCTTTAAGAAGTTTTGTTTGTTTAGGTGTTTATGATACCTGGTAAGTAATTCAATGACTATTTTAACCTTTTGTTTTTTACTTTTTGTGATGGTGTACTAATGCGCTAGTATCCTACGTCTTGAGAGTCGTTCAAATCCTATGGATACTCGGGGGATTAATCACGAAATTTTTATAATCTATGAAATAGGACTTTGTCCATTTTTCAAACACCAAAACATGCTTGGTAGAATTTTAGGCCTACTGTATTTATTTATAAGTAGGGCTTATTCATTAAAGTTTTTTTGGAGTTGTCACGATTTTCTGACGGCTCTAGGTTAAATCTAAGTATAAATAAGTTAATGTAACTATATTGTCTAATATTTTTAGTTGAACACTATGTATAAACAAGGAAACCAAACCCAAAACTTTGATTTAAGAGCCAGTCTCATCACCTAGTAAAGGCCCCGACACAGACTCTGTATCTGTGGTTCGTAAGGAATCGATGCCCCAATATCATATTGCTCTGGCCACAGAGTCCTTATGCCATAGAAGTTGCCCAACTTTAACTTTCTACGGACTAGTTAATACAGACTACCAATCACAGCCGAGTAAATATGTGCATTGCCATTTTAATAATAGAACGCTGACAGTGAGAGGACCCGTCACTATGGAAACATACAAAATGAAAAGATGGCTACATGTGGAGCTATTTCAGAAACATTTTTCTAAAAATTTAAACACCCCCCAAGAAGAGCGGCTTCTAGGAAAATGTTTTTTGGGAAATGCCAAGTTCTTGGAAATAGTGGTTTTGCTTATGTAGGGTCAACACCCTTATTATTAATTATATTAAAAGTGCATGTTTTGTTTTAATCCAAAATACTAGTAGCCTACATCTGTTTTGCATTTTCAGGTTATTACAAACATTTATTTTAAGTTTGATAGTTAAAATCAAGCGATAAATATATTTCTTGTGATTGTATTTAACCTACATTTTAGTATAGACTGGAAGTTTTCTCAACAAAGCTGTTTTTGGTTTCTTTAATTCTTATATTATGATCAGCTGACTGCTTGACGCTCGCTCCTTGCTGTAGACGATTTCCTTTTGAATTTTTTGATTGGACGAAGTCTCTTATCTCATTGGTTGAAACGGTTACATGATTACGGATATTGACTTTGTAACCACGAGTAGAATTTCTTATGGACCAGGAACACGAAGAACAGACTACCAACCTACGGATATGGAGTCTGTATCGGGGCCTTCACACTTCGTGGTCTAACGCGCTACTCGTTTGTTGGACTTGACTGTCGAAGACAAGGAGATTGTGGTTTGATCCCGGTCAGGTGCACAGAGGCTTTCCCTAAATGGTTTCCCTTCTCCTTCCATGCAAATGCGGGTACACTTTTCTCAATTAAACCTTTCTAATCCCTAAGCCATTAGTGTGAGTCGTACATAGGTGTACAGCTCAGATGGGAAGTAAGATGCGGTGCTAATTAACTAAGGCTGGTAATGCAGCTTGAACCAGATGTCACATCATGGTCTGGTATTTCTGTAGGCTATTTTACTTTTTAAGAACGATAGAATTGAGATCAGTAAAACTTATATGTTTTTTTAAAATACAGCGAAATTTTTAAAAAAACATTATCTTAAAATGAAAAAACAAAATGACATTAAAACTGATCTCAATTTGCTATTGTCAATTAAAAAGTGAAGAAAAGTGTATGTCAAGATGTTTTCTGGTTTAAGCTTAGTCTTGTATCTAATCTCCCGTCCAAATGCTAAGGTATTTTTCACCAAAACACGGTTAGAATAAGTTTTAAATTTATAAAGATGGTTTAGGTGTGAGCAAGAATAAAAATTAATATGTAATATTTCTTAAAAGTTTATTCTTATATTGGAAAATAAAATGCAGACAATCTATGTAAAACAACAAATAGGCCTACTAAAAAGGTTTTACAATTGTTAATTTTAATAATATGGTCTAGGCCTATACCTGCACTTGGGGGGACATTTCTTATATAATTTGCCAGTGATAGGGAGGTCACTTTTCAAATTCTGGCCAATTGTAGGCCTACTGAGGCAATTTTTTCCAAAATGGTTAACTCATCACTTCCTCCACACAAATGTGCTCTACCTGTCCTCAAAATTTCTACCTTTCTCATCTCAATCCGATTAGTGTAAATACGAGAATAGCCCAGACAGGGAGTAAGATGTAAAATACACAAAACATGGATGCAAAATTCAGTAGGGCTTGTAAATAAATATTCTTTTATAAATTAAAACGTCTACTTTATCATTAACTACTATATAGTCTTTTGAATCCTCATCACGTGTTTCCAGCCTATGGCCGGGTCACTTTAGTGAAATGTCCATTATTCTTCCTTAACTTTATTCGCTTCCACTCTCCTCCTCTCACTTGCACACTTTCTGTTATCTGCTCCTACTAATGCTTTATTAGTCTCCTTGGAGGTCATATTTTTTTTACATACTTAATAGCCATAATTTTTAGAGTAAAAATATCACCCATAACAAAGTGAGTAGGCAGTACTTGTGAACCATAAACCATGAATTTAAGATTAAAATAACATTTAGCAGTAGCGTACATAGGATTGCAAAGTATGGTGGGCTAGAGGGGGCCCCCCCCCAGCTGATGGAGGCAAAATATTTTACAGTTATATTTACCTAGAAGCTTTATCGGAAGATTTTTTTTTATTGGTACGGTATTTGTTAACTTGATCATTAATATTTGTAAACAGTAAACTTACGAAGAAACGCTGGCATTGAAAGAGAGGTAAGGGGTTAAACCCACTTACCAAAGAAAAATATATTTTCAGAGCCTGAAAATATTCCACTTTTATTCTCCTACAAAATAAATGCTTTTGGTGATTGATATAGAGACTATTTCTGATCAGCGGATATTTCCCTTGCTCACAATGTTTAACTGGTCATACACTCCCCCACCCCCATTTTATTTTCTCTTCACATTTGCATAGATCTCGGGGCTTCCCCAAACTATGGTAGGGGGCCTCGAGCCCCCTAGCCCACCCCCTTTGGGTACGCTACTGATTATTAGATAATTCTACATGATTGTTTTAAGTTAAAAAAAAATTGTAACTATTGTTTTTATGTCTTTTTCTTTGTTGTTAATTTATGACACATCTTATTTACAGCGTGTGTACAATGTTTGGTCGAAAAAGTTTACTATTTGTACAACCAGTGAAACATAATAGTTTTAGAAGTTTAAGAACATCAGTGTCGAGATATTCACGATGGCCCTCATACAAAAATTCTAAAATGAAACCAAGAACTGATGCAGCTGAGACTCCGTTTGAAAACATCAAAATAGATGGTGGACCCGTCGGTTTATCTGACCTTTGGAAACCGCTCGGGTTTACAATTTTGGTAAGTGGTTACAAACATTTTAATAGAGTGGTTACATACAAAATATAAAGTTGTGGTTATTTACTGAGCATCTTGGGTGCCTAAACCCTGATTTTCATAGGAAACCCACTTTCGACCAGCAACATTGATTGAAAGTCACCAACATTTGGAATTTTAGAAACATGTTTTATGCCTATTTGATTTATTAATTAAAAAGTTATCAAGCGCTTACAATAAAACTTCCTTATGGATTAATTTATAATTTTTCTTTAGCATAGTAATTAAATGGACTAAGAGTATAAATACATTTGCAATAATTTTATTTTGGCCCTACACCATTATGAAAACATTAGTTTCCAGTTTTCAAACTATGGGCATCCCTTAAAAACCATCATATCTAAGATTATAGTCCATTAATTATGATATTACCTTTAGAATTGAGTACACAAACAAAGGCATCAAGCTCGTCTCGACTGATTAGAGGAGGAGGCTATGATACAAATCTTAACCAGTTTTACTGTAGATGGTTTTCCACTCTTCCTCCAATTAAACGTGGGCCCATTTTCTTCAAAAGCTTCCTACTTATTTCCTACCCTAGTATTGACCAATTTTCATAGGAAGTTTTTTTTTTAGAAAATACAAACATTTTGGTTGCTGTCAACATTTATAACATTTTACCACTATATTATTGTTATTAATGTAATGTTATTTTATAGTATTAATAATAGCTATCAAACTTGCCTCAGTGGTGTAGTTAGTTAACCTACTAGTTTCTTGTTGAGCTAAACTGCCAAGGACAGGGAGATCGAGGCTCGAATTTCGCTCAGATGAACTGAAGGTGGTTTTTTTCCTAAATGGTTTTCTACTCTCCTTCCACACAAATACGGGCTCACTTCCTCTATATTCGACCTTCCCAATTCCTAACCCATTAGTGTAATTAGTACTTCAGCGTATAACCTGAACGGTTAGTAAGGCGCGGTGCTAGATAAATAAAAAATAATATCTATCAAAAGTGACAACTGTGGATTACATGACTAAATGTATGAATATATGAAAGACAATCTAGTAACTTTTATAGCTGTCAGATAACACTGTTCCTTCGAAATTTGTATTGTATTTAATACCTGTATTCTAGTAAATCTTCACTAAATCAAATATGAAAAACAAACCTCATTGAACCTTCAACTGTTCCACATCGCCTAAACCCGCTTCGGTGGCCATACACCCCTGAGCCGCTACTCTAGCAGTCTAGACTTGACTAGGATGATTTTTCTACTCTCCCTCCATGCAAATGCAGGTACACTTCCTTTAAATACAACCTCCCTAATCCCTAAAGCCATTAGCATAATTAGTACATAAGGGTATAACCTAAACAGGTGTAAGACACGGTGCTAAAAAAAACCATTGACCAAGTGCATCGCCAGTCTTAACACCTTAATCTGCATGACCATTGGTAGTTAGTGGGGTGCACCTCCCAGTAGGAAGACCTGCCTCAGGTGCGACCATTACTGAATATACCTTAACTTTCAAAGTCATTGGGACCATTATTTCCCCTCTCAGGTCATCGACTCTAGATGGCATCATCAGAATGTTGCAATCCTGCCTATTTGATTTTCTTTACCCCATTCTAGAATCCCTGAGAGGATTGGTTTAGTAGGAAGTGTGTGGTCTGATATTTTTTTACAATGGTTTGTGATAGTATGTCAATGTGTTATATTGTATCATTTTTAGTTCAGCTCTGCAAGTTTTGCTGGTGCTGCCATCTGGCAATACGAGAACATGCGAGCCAAAGCTATAGCGTTAGTGAAGAAGCCCGTCGGATGGATGGATGGGAGAATACACAGGGTCAAGAAATGGGTAAAAATCACCAAAATAATATTTATAATGAAAACCTCTGAAGTAGGTTTCTACACAGACATAGTTTTAAATATACTGCCTTTGTGGTCTAGTGGTCAGAGCTCCTGGCTACAGATCCAGAGGTCCCAGGTTCGATATCCGGCGCTTCCTGATTTTTCTGTTAAGGGTTGGGTCTGGAACGAGGTCAACTCAGTCTCATGAGGACAATTGAGGAACTACATGAATATATAACTAGCGAATTTGGCTTAGAAAACGGAAATTAACAGCTGGAAAGTATTTTTTGCTGACGCCATGACACCCTGTATCAGCAAATGTTGGCTTGGAACTATCTTCGCTAACATGCGTCGGGCGGCCACTCGGTCGATATAACTCGCTTCTAGACATACGCCATTGAGTTTATTTTTACTAACCCTTTGTAGGTACTGTACATCTTCAATACACAAAGACCAAATAATGCTTTGCTCATGAGACACATCTTTTCTGTTGGCAACACTGAATATTTAGTTTGTAAATAATGCTTCTCCAGTGCCGGCCCCATACATTTATTCAGCGGTGACTTATGGCGAAACCCACTTCAGTGGCTTAACGGTCTAAGGCGTCACTCTCATGTTATACCTGCTGATGATGGGGAGCTCGAGGTTAAGTCTCTTGAGGGTGGTTTTCCCACTCTCCTCCCACGCAAACACAGGTAGTGCCTTAAAATATGAGGGAAAAATGACCCTGAGCATGAGACAAATCCTGGATAGCTCGGTGGTAGAGCATTGGTGCACTAAGTCAAAGGTTCCGGCTTTGATTCCCGTGTCCAGGTGTCATTTTTCAACTACAGTAATTAAACATTAATCAAAATTGTGGTCTTCTCCATACGTACATTCCTGTAACTACAATGATTTGCAATCTCTGTGTTGATATTTGTCTTATATATTTGTTGCGCAGGGCAAATGGCGTCAAGAAATGAACTCTTGGTGGAATGGCTTGACTGAAGGACAGAGGATCTTCTTCCCGTTGTGTTTTGCCAATTTACTCGTATTTGTAGCGTGGAGGATACCACGGTTACAAGGCACCATGGTACGCTACTTCTGTTCAAATCCAGCATCTCGTAAGTTTGTGACGTGTTGACATTTGTTTTGAGTGATTTCTCTAGTTCGTGATAAATGTTGAATCATAAAATGTTCTTAAATACTTAGCTTTTATCACTCGAAACATGAAATGGAAGGAAACGCGAGAACTAAAATCAGTATTTTAGCAGTTTTTAATAGCAAAAAAAAAAATGCTTAGCTAAAATAAGTTAAAACTTGCTCGAGTAGGTGTTTAGTTTAATATAGTTATTTGAACAGAAACTTTTTAAATGAATAACACATTAAAAGACGAATAGAAGGGCAAGGCCTACACTTACCAAAAATCTTTAGGCCTCAAAGCTCACAACTAAAACACAACAAAACACATATTTATGTAATTTTCAGGATTCATCAGAAGAATGGGATTGCTGTTACCCTAAAATGTTATAAATTATGTATTTGTGTTTTAATCGCATACTTTTACCAAACCATTCCTTCACCTCTGACAAGACGTGTATTAATCATATCTTGTGAATGTGTGGAGTGCCAGGCCTCCACCGTGGTTCGGATCCCACGTTAAACTGTAGGTCCTCCATTTCATCTCACAATCACCCTACCATTACACATTAGCGTAAGTGCGTATAACCCGAACGGATCGTAAGACGCGGTGCTAAATATTAATATAGACAAGGCAATGGAACCTGTCAAAAGAAAGAACACCCATAGTGATAAATAATGTTTTCATCTTTCTTTACATATTTCTTAGCATTTCAGGACGTGGCCCTTGTAATATACAAGGTTTTTTTTTCAAATAAATAAACTTATAGATGTATGTATTTCTTTTTAGGAACCCTTTGTTGGCCAATGTTCCTCTCGACGTTCAGCCACTACTCTGCCTTTCACTTGTTTGCTAACATGTATGTGCTGCACAGCTTCTCTTCAGGTTAGTCGGCCAAACTTAGTAAATAAAACATTCAATATGATATTCATTTAATTCTACATACATAAATATTGCATCATGCGAGGAAATATCCACCTTTATCAGGGGTCGAATTTTTTTTTTTACAGTATCACTCTTCTAAAAAACCAGATTGCAGAAGACTTGGAGATTGAGGTTCGAATACCAGTTGGGTGTACTGTTTTTTTCCCTGAATAGGTTTACACTCTCCCTCCACACGAATGTGGGTACACTTCCTCTAAATTTAACCCTACTCATCCCTAACCCATTGGTATAGTTAGTACTTATGCGTACAACCAAAATGGGCTTTAATAAGTGATGCTAAAAAAATCTAACATTTAAAAATATATATATATAAACGGGCAAATTGTCATTCACCAAAAAAAAAAAAAAAACGGAGTTTTATAATAAGGTTTTGTAATCACCCTAGGATTCTTCCATACCAGTTGATGTCAATTTGTCACCAGAAGTCGTATTTAGCTACTATATTTTTAAAAACTATTTGTTAATTAATGATTTAATTTGTGTGAACTGTAATGTAGGTGCTGTGGCAGCCCTGAGCAAGGAGCAGTTCCTTGCGCTATACCTGAGTGCCGGGGTTATATCCTCCTTTTCCAGCTACTTATTTAAGGTTGTAACCTCTCAACCAGGACTTTCCCTAGGAGCGGTAAGACAAGCATTATGGTTTTATGGTAGTTAGAGACGGGTCAAATCCGAATATTAGAAAAAATTTAAATAAAGAGAAATTTTCTTTCACGTATTGGTATAATTTGTATCCACATTAAGTGGTAAATTAATGTCCTGAAGTTTAGTGGCAAGATTTGTTTTAATTATGCTGGGATAAATCCCTAGAAATAATAAAAATAATTTGATTTGTTTAAAAAGAATTTGAATTCAAATTTTGTTGTTAATAATCAACCATTCAAACTCTTCACCTAGGTTTTGTTTTATTGGAAATCTTCAGGAGTGGGAAACGCTTAAACCAACTTCTTAAACAAATAAATTAGCAATAAAAGGAACAAATATAAAAGGGAAAATATAGAAAATGTAGCACAAAGGGTGTGAATATTTTGTGGGTAAATTATGTGTAGTTTTTCATGAGATTTACACCCTGTTTACCCTGAAAGATAGCAGTCTCACCTCGATAGTCTATACTATTGGACTATCTTATAAGCTACACCATTGTGGAACAATGTCAGGTAAATTTGCTACATTTTAAGGGTAAAATAAGGGTACATTTGTGGTACTGTGCAGTGGCTTTGTCTGATAGGGTATCACACGCTGAAAAACTATCTTTATTTTGGAAGGTCTGTATATCTTTGTATATATTTGCGGCCGCTTGTCGCCTGTCAACTGACTAATAATGTTGTTTCAGTCTGGAGCCATAATGGCGATCTTGGCGTACGTGTGCACAAAGTTCCCGGACACGAAACTCAGCATAATCTTCTTGCCGTTTTTTACCTTCCCAGCTGGCACTGTGAGTAATCAAGAAGAGACAAAACTAGGGCTAGGCCGATACTGACACGCTCAACATAAGATTATGCTGATCACGGCGCAATCAATTAAGCTGATTATTTGATCTGAACTTTAGCGTGAAAGTATCAGAGAAACTATTGTTATGCTGGCAGTGGCAGGCAAGCCTATTTATTTGTACCTTTGCTCAGTGACAGGGTAGGGTGTGAAAGGGGGTTGAGGGATGGTAGATATTCTGCTTAGTGGAAAAAAGTAAGTTGAAAAGGACAGATAGTAGTGACTCATGCTTGCTGACTGACACATTATGTAAACTAAATGATGAGCAACGATTATAGGTATAGTTAGCATCAGGAAAGGAGATAATTGGCCCAGCCCTAGATGAAACTATTGAAATTTTAATACTAGTACATCTATAATAATTTTCAACTTTTCACTGAGAAAAACTTAAAATTAAAATGATTTTAACGCTAGCAGATTTACTAGCAACACTGCAGTCTCACAAAAAGTATTTTATTTTATATACTTTGTTTGTGTGGTAGGCTAACAGTTATTCCAATAAGTGTCCATAATTTTTAATTAAACTATTTATTTAAAGAAAAATATATTCACACTAAATTAGTCAAAGGAGACAAGTCCATTATATACGTACATGTCCAAAATGCTTTGTTCTTTAGGAAGGAATGATTTTGGGTCCAATTTAAATGTGGATTTATGTGATAACATTTCCCATTTGTGTATTTTCGACACCTGTAAAGCGATAATGAAATAAACCAACTTACTGTTCAGGCTATCAAAGTGATCATGGGTCTAGACGCAGCTGGTATCCTACTTCGATGGAAGTTTTTTGACCATGCTGCTCATTTAGGAGGAGCTGCCTTTGGCATGTGAGTGCATTCTTGTTTTCTAATTTACAGACTATTTCACCGTGAAACCCAGCTTGTTTTGAATCCTATACTCAAACACTTGCAATTCAAATTTATTTTGTATATACTATGTTTTCTAAACTGTCACCGGTTGTGGACTCCTTTTGTGGCCATGCCTTAAAACATTATGAGTTCTACATAACAAAAACCTTGTGTGTGTGTGTGTGTATATATATATTTATTTATTTATTTTTAGCATCGCGTCTCTCAACCTGTCCGGGTTATACGCTTAATGTACTAATTATGCTAATGGTTTTAAGGGTTGGGGAGGTTATATTTATAGGAAGTGTGTCCGCATTTTCACAGAGGGAGAGTGGAAAACCATTTTGGAAAAATCTCCCTCAATAAACCTGACAACTTTGATCTTCCACTAATCGGCAGTTTAGTCTACTGTGAGAGTAGCTTGTTAGACCATATGGCTACCGAGGCAGGTTTCCTGATGTATTGTAAAGCATAAAGGGTCGTTTTGAATTTTAATAAAGATCTAGTGGTAACTTAACCAAACTGCAATAAAGGGAAAGAAAGGCTTATATATATAAAAGTGGATGCTATCCCATCATCTGCATTAGTATGTTTATTGTCATCAAAAACTATATTGATATTAATAAAAAGGTGTGTTAAGTGTGCAAGAGATCTTCTTTGGAGAAGAGAAGTGCCCTTGAAGTGTTATACAGGGTGTACTATGTACCCGTTGTCACACAAGCAGTAGAAACATGGATCTTGAATGTAAGAGAGACCAAGAAAGTGGAGGCCTTGGGAATGAAGTTTGCGAGGAGTGAATGATAAGAAAGGATATTAACATTTAATTACTATTTGTATTTTCTTATAGGTTTATAATTTTTTATAAGATTCAGATTAGTAAAATAGTGAATTCAATCCAACTCTTAAAATTAATTGTTATTGTTTTGTTACAACAGAGCTTGGTGCAACTGGGGTAATACATACATCTGGCAGAAGAGGGAACCACTGCTCCACTGGTGGCATGAGTTACGTGGAGGCCGCATAAACTAGTGCCACAATCGTCGACAGCTTATTCTCATCGTTATCATTGATTGCGCTTGATAACAAGACTGATTTAGTATAGAGGACACTAGTTATCACTACCTGTTTGTAAAGTACTTTTTAAACAAAATCGTGAAATTAAACTGATTTTTTTCTTCTTCCCTTAGTGTTTTGTTAAACGTGCAGTGATGTGACTTGAGTAATTTTCTATAACAAATCCTAAGGTATTTGTGGTTTTGTAATTCTTTTCTGGAAAAGAACATTTAGTAAGATTAGTTCAAAATGATTAAAGATTCTACACAAAATGTATAGTACTATTAAATATTTTTATTTTGGGAGGTATTGAAAATTTGATGTACCCGTAACATACCTTGTTTTCCTCCCCTTTGTTTACAAAAAAATAAGTTTTAAAAAAAAGATTGAATGAATAGAATGTCAGTAATTAATTTCAATAGAATTATATCCCAATAAAAGTTAAAGCAAATATAAAATACTGCCTGTAGTGATATTTTCTGATAATGATATTGCCCAGAAATTCCAAATACATAAAGATGGTTGTCACTGTGTATGGCCTAGCTTTTTTTTTCCTTTTCAAAAGTGAGTATACAAATATGGCAAAGCAATGCTCATTTTATTGTTGACGAGAGCCTAAATACTCGGGCCAGACCTAGATGGATATTTTTCGCTTCTGGAATGATAATACAATTCATAAATTCATTGCAAGTTTCCATGAATGGGCCAAATGTAAATCTCGAATGTTTTAAATTATATCAAAAGCTACTTCAAGGTGTCTAATGGGCCACGAAAGTTACTAATGGCAAAAAATGTCACAGAAGTCCCTGAAAAGTAACAAATTTTCAATATTTTGGTCATATGTTCACCATCTAATTACACCCTGTATTTGATGAAAGATTCTATGCAAAATCTTGAGTAGCTGCAATTCAGAACTTGTTCATTACACATGCTACTAACCAAACCAATGTTTGCGCTAAATATATTATTTACATAAGAGTTTCCATTAGGATGTGCAGACGTATCAAAGAATAACAGATCATCTCTTTTACCAATAAAGTTTTGTTCTATTAGCTGGGTAAAGAACTCAAAAGGTCTTATAGCATTGTCAATACTGCCTCATTTAAAAAAGTAGCTTTATTCTTTGAACCCCAAATATGGCCATTTCAAAGATGATTCATGCTAAGAGGAATAAGGAAATAAGTTCTTGAAAAGAAGAAACGGCTTAAAGTGGACTAATATTGAAAATAAATATTTATGTGAAAGGGATCGATCAGCTGTCTAAGGCCGATAGCCATTTAAACAAATAAAAGGAAGTGTATCTGCATTAGTTTGGATAGTGTGTAGGAAAACACTCGACAGAACTATGGTGGATCAAAGTGCTAAGCGTTTGCAATACAAGTCCTTGGTAAGGGGCAGACTCTATTTTCCTTTCTCCGGCATATCCTTGAATTTTGATCGATAATAGCTTGTTAGACCACTTCTCTCCTCATTGGCTGACTACATGGTGTGCAGGGCAGTAAGTAGTTAACAATCAGAGTTACAAAACTTTATGAATTGGACATGGTGCAATAATTATTGTATATTTATTGTAAAGACAATGAGTAGACTCTTGTGTATAGTTTATTTGTTTAGTAATCCAATAACAAAAACAGAAAAAATAATATAGATTGTCTAGACTCTAGAGAAAGGGAAAACATGTGGGTTAAATAAACTGCACAATAGAAAAAGAACTCGCAACTCTTGACTTTCACAGTATTTTCTCCCCCTCTATCCCTAGATGGATGTTGGTTCAATTTTTATTGATGAAGCACCATATGAGACAAAGCCCAGCTTGCCAATTCACCCCGACTTTCTGCCAGCTGACGGTGGCTGGGTAAATTGCAGACATATAAAGGCAGCCAATGTGACGTATTCATGCCTTGAGATGTTTTACATGGTGGGCGATGTGCTCTCCTATGAAAGTGGCGATGAAGTAGTAGCTATGGTCGTAACCCTCTCTCAGATGTAGTACTATGGGCACTTGGGCGTCTTTACAGGCTGCCACCAGGTTCTCTGGCAACAGTTGCTTGGCAGTGTAGAACTCGTCAGCTTTGCCCTAAAAAAGAGAAGGGGTTTACTAGTTACTTTGCTCGACTGATTTCACTGAGATACTATAATTACAACATTGACCTGAAAAATAGGTCACATTTTCTACTGTAACACTCTCTATGAAACCTTAGTGAGGCCCATTATCACACCCTAAGATATCACATATTTAAAACTATATTGTGAAAAGAATTAAAGGGGTTAGCGCAAAAACACGATAACCACCGAGAGATTTATATGGGATATACAATAGGGCCCTGCTTTATAGTGTTCACCAAATACAGCAGCTTTCAACTGTAGACATGTTCACTATGTTCGGTGCTTTTCTCTCTCTTAGGTCATTTTTTGGAATGACTCGCACACTGAACGGCTTTGGCAGCCATTTTATGGTGGTGATTCAGTATTTTTATAGTAATGATGGGTACTATCGATTATTGAATAATGAAAACAAGGGGTGTACCGATGAATCGTTACCGGACAATTATTAGTGCATCGGCAATTATGCTGATTAATCAGGGTGTTTCTAAGTAAAATTTAAAGAAAATTTTCTAGGTAGGAGTTTAGTGATCAAAATCGCAACAAAAAAACAACACGCATACATACTAGATCTGGGTTGTGGCCCATGCAAAGATTACATAGCCAAATAAAGAAATATAATTTCATATCAATGATAAAACTAACACTCTAGTTCTAACTTTCACCGGTTATGCAAATATTAATCAAAAATTAAGATTATCGAAGCTTTTAACTCTTGATTTTAAATAAAATCTTTTTGTATTAATTACACTAATTGTTTTCATTATCTTAAGCATATTTCCCAATAGTTATTAACAAATAATCGGAATTGGTGTAAATAATCGTAGAATGAACAATTATTTTAAACAATCGGTAATCAGTTTTACTAAATTGATACACCTCTAATGAAAACTATCAAATGATCATTTGATAGTTTTTATTTGCGCACTTTATATATGATAATGTAAATATGTTATGATTTTATATGCATTTTAAAGATAAACGAGGCTGTGTTACACTTTACAACAATTTCTGCCTATATTTGTCTCTATAAGGAAAATATATTTTGGTTTTATGAGGTAATTGTATTATATTTGGAGGAGGGTATAGGAAAGATGGATAGAAACATATAAAAGGGACGAACACAATATGGCTTTTACAATGAAAAGAAGAACACAATTCACACTTTACATTGCTGCCATTGGACAAAGAGGTAATGGTTGACTCTTAAGAAAATTGATCATCACCAGCCAATCCCCCGACCAACCATTCTATCGAAACTCATACAATACTTTTTTTTGGATAAAAACAAATCAAATATTGGTTTAGTAAAAAGATTTATACTAGGGTTTGTAATAATCTAAATAGCTTGAAAGCCACATTTTGTTGTTAGTATTTAAAGAGCGAGGAAATGACAGTTAATTTTTTTCCTTACTCTGTGGGGGAGGGTCACTAAGCTGACCACACAAAGTTGCCGGCCTGAGAGACAAAGAATCTTAGAGTACCTTCTTCACAGTTTGAATTTGGCAGGTTCATATTGGTGCAAATTCAGTTTTTCAGTGCTTATGATACCAACAAGTTTTTGTTATGATGTATCATTAAACCGAAATCATAATATTATAATCTATGGGTAAATGTCTGCTTAGATAACAGAAATGCGTAGTACATAATTCCTGGGTAGCTTCGTTCTGTGAACAAGTGGGGGTACAGGGAGTGCATGAGATAGTAGAGGAAGAAAGACTGAGATGATATGGGCGTGTAATGAGGATGGAGAAGGAAAGAATCCAAAGAAGAATAAAGCAAATAGCAAGTGAGAGGAGAAGAATGGTGGAGGATAGAGGGAGATGGAGGCATTTTACTAAACTGAAACACATCTAAGGTTGTATTTTTGTCTGTACAGAACGTTTGTCCACATTTTGATTCTCGGACAACTTTCATGGAATGTCAATGAAATGCTATTGCTGGCAATTAAATAATGCAAATGAAATTCAAGGGAAACTTGACAAACTACTTTAATTTCTTGTGTATGTCACGGTGATTCCTTTTTAATATTCCAAGGTCAGTTGTGAACTGGGGGACATGAATTGATTAAAAGTTGCAAAAACTAAAATATTAGTGCTGCAAGAGTTTTCCTAATGTTTTCTAACTTTATATTCTTGGGACATTACTCGGTGTTGATAGCAGAGGGGGAAACAAAACTGAATGTTTATTTTATAAATATTTTATAAATTCTGAATCCGGATCTTAGAAAACATGTTTATTTACAAATGGTTATATTTTCCCCTTCACTTATGATTTTGCTTGCATTAAGCGGTAAATTAACTGTCCATAGTCTGGTTTGTCCTATAATTATATTTGGCTAATAAAATCTGAAATCTTTTGATTTCTTGAATATCTTTAAGAATTTGATGATTTGGAAGGACCCACCCAGCGTTTGATGAAAGCAGTAACAGGGTGTTTATCCAAACTAATCATATCCTCATCATCAACTGCATCCAAACATGTTTCGGTGACTGTATGGTCTAAGGTGTCACTCTCATCTTACACTAGCCTGCCAATGACAGGGGGATCGAAGTTTGAATCCCAGTCATGTGTAATGAGTTTTTTTTTACAAAATTGTTTCCTACTCTTCTCTGAATTGAACCTTCCTAATCCCTAACACATTAGAGTAATTAATATATAGGCTTATAACCCAAACAGGTAGTAAAATTGTGTGTTAAGAAAAAAAATCGAGCTGTTTCCCAAAGAGTATTTTTAAGGGATGAAACCCTCAATTCCATAAATAAATCAGAGATTTTTAATATTATTTTTCAAATTTTAAAAGGGAATTTTTTTTAGAGCTTTAATACTGCTTAATGGTTGGTGGTTTAGCACCAACATAATTTTAGGAAAAAATTAATAACCAGACTATGTAATTGAATGTAATTGTTATAAATGCATTATAGCAAAAAATTCGAAAATTTAGTCACAAGTTATATAAGTGTGTCTAGTGTTCATGCAAATTCAAGATTGTCTCAATGTTCATATTTGAATACAATGTAAAAAAAAAAGCCATAGTGTTTTATAACTATATTACTATAATAAGTAAGATGCAATAATGGAATCAATAATAAAAAATAGCCAAAGATTTTCAACTCTAATCTTTCTAAAATTTCAAACTCAGTTGTACCTGGTCAATGAGGATATCTAGAGGTGGGCCATTGTATTTTTTGGCGAGCACCGAAGCATCCCAATTGTTCCATTCGACAGTCTTGTCAGCACCCAGGTAGCCACCCAGAGCCTTCTTGCCCCAAGGAGACTGGGTCGGGTTGCAGATGGGAGCAAACGCAGACACACTGCGGTATTTTCCGGGATTCTTCAGCGCCAATATCAGCGCTCCATGACCACCCATGCTATTATGAATAATAATAATAATATATTCCATGCAAAACACTTTACACCAATTTGTTTGTTTACTATCCAGGCTCTTACAACTTATTTAAATAAATTTGTTAATCAGTGGCAACATTTTTAAATTATTTTACTCAAAAAGCAGTTGTACAGTAACGGTTTGAACGGGGAGCGTTGATGAAGGGGTATGCCTGTACTCCTGACTCTTATACTGGAGGCTATGGTTCAATCCCAGCTGATGGTTCTAAAATGGATTTTTTTTTCTATATTTATATAGTTGGCCTAAAATTTTGGTAAGAATAACCTTCTAAAAATACAAATATATTTTTTGCGGTTAACATTGATAATATATATAAAAAGTGACAATTGTCGTTTACGTGACTTGATATATGAATAAGTGATAGTAGATATAGTAGCTTTTATGTAAGATAAGACCTTTTCTAAAAAAAAAAAATTAGTTTTGCACACTTTCTCAGGATAAATGTGGAGTGAATTTTCTAAATATTCACCATTCTCATTCAGTGTCCTTAAATTTGTGTTACCCACTTCGGTAGACGCATAGTCCAACATGCTACGTTTGAGTTAGACTATATTACCAAAGACGAGATCAAGGTTCAATCTCGGTCGGGTGCACTTAGTTTTTTTCTCCCTAAAGGGGTTTCCACTCTCCCTATACTCAAATGTGGGTACATGTCCTCTAAATTAAACCTTCTTGATCTCTAACAATTAGTGTAATTAGTACAAAAGCATATAACCCAAATGCTGCTAAAAAAAGCATTAAGATGTGGAAAACCCATTATGACAAAAAGTACCAAACAAAAAATTGCTCGATTCATATATCACCAACTAAAAATAACGAACAAGGAGTCAATAATTTAAATTATGTTTAGCTAATAAGTGGGATAAAGTCCAGAACAACTTCAAAAGGGATGCTTTTTTTTTCCAAAATGTGGTTTACAATCTTTTTCCAAGGGTAAACTGGTGCCGTTACTTGAAACTCTTAAAATTTTGATATACTTGCACTGAGTTATAACTATATATGGGTCGAATCCTATATTTCTTAAATCTTCTTTCGAATCTTTAATCCAAATTCAAATGTCGAATCTTTAAAAATGTACAATTTTATTTAAAGTGAAAATATTTAAATTTTAATCAAAAAACAAAGTTGTTTATGGCCTCTTAACAAATGTTATTTTGTTTGTCAGGTCTATTAAATCATAAACAGCAAAGAAAACACTTTTTTTTAAGTAAATCTAATACATTAATACAATTTTGTCTTTTTTTATTTTGTTAGGTATTCTCTAAAATACTTTTTTTTATAATAATTCCTTTTGCCAATTTCTTAAAATTGTTATTTCACACCATGGTCTTAATAATAGTTTTTTTCGAAATGCTTTTTAAAGATTTTTACGAATCTCGAATCCTGAAGGATTTGAGTATTTGAAAGTCCCATCTCTAACTATAATATAGCTTAAAGGGTTAATAGCTTGTAATGACACTAGCAATGCAGTAAAAAGAACACTTAATAGTAGGGATGGGACCCTTGAATCCTTAAGGATATTCAAGGATTCGAGAAAATTTCAGATTAGAAACTTTTTTTTCTTCAATTGAGTGAAATTTGTTTCAGAGCCAATTATAAGGTGAACTTAACAACCAGAACCCAGACCAATAATTTAACACTTTAATGAATGTATGAATGTTATATAGAATGGATTACCAAAAATAATGTTAAAATTTGTATTTTATATTATTCTATTATATTTATATTTCCTATTAGGTTCATATTATTTTTTTTCCAAGATTCTAATTTGGATTCAATCCAACTTTACTCTATAGTTATAAAAAATATTTTACATTAAAACACAGATTTAGCAGCCTCAACCAATCAACTTTATGTTTAGGTAACATAAACATAAATAGTCTGTGATCAAGAAGCTCGCTCAAAACACTACAAATGAATTTGAACTGTTTGAAAACCAACTGTCCACTAAAATGGGACTCGAGCAGTTAGACCTGATCGAGCATCAAGTACTTTGGATCTACAAAATAAAGTGTCAGAAGAAGCCACAACATTTTGATGAAAACGATACCAAAGGAGGTATATGCACACTATAAACAAACAAATCAAGTACTAAATAGTCGTGTTATTGTTGCCCACGTGACGAATGGTGGAAACACATGTTGCACTTCACGTAACATAACAGTTCTACCCTGGATAACTCTTGTGTTAAGTGAAACTCATATTTTCGCTAAATCCCTCGTGATGTCCTTCAGTTAAAAACACGATGAGAACCTTTACGTTATATACACGTTTATTCAATGAAATCCTAGTGTGAGAGCTAATATACATAAACTATATATTTTAGAGTTATTTATTTAAAAACTTCAAATAAAGCTCTTATCTAAGACTGACCTGTGGCCCATGATAGACTGAGCGTCTGGAAGGACTGGGAAGTTTGAGTTGATTATCTCGGGAAGTTCCTTGGCGACGTAAGAATACATGCGATAGTTTTTCTTCCAGGGCGCCTCGGTTGCATCCACATAGAAACCGGCGCCAGACCCAAAGTCCCAGCTATCATCCTCACCAGGGATGTTAACATTTCCTGGCGTATAGTGTTTTGTATCATTACTAATATAGTTACAATAAAAGAGCACAATATTCACTCACTTGTACAATTGTGTTAATCTTGTAGTCCATATATCCTCACTCACTTCAATAGTCACATGGTCTAGTTTTTTTTTTTACAAAATTGTCAGTCATGTATCTCTTTTGGGGACTAGCATACCCTAACCAGCACAACCATTCTAACTATTTTTTAAATAAAGGACACAAATACATAATATTTTGTTAAGTAGAAACGGTTGTCATCACGCCATTAATTTGTTAATCAGACTCAGTATTATTTAGTTACATCCATTGCTGTTTTCAACCTGTGGCCTGGATTAGTTTTTTTATCCAAGCCATATATTTTTCCACTACCGGTTGGATAGGCCTGTCGTAGCTTCATATGCACTATAATCTAACCTAAGACTAGAACAAGCCCAGCATCCAGCCCCCAGCCATCAATTTATCAATGTGAAAGAGTAAAATCATATTTTCAGCAATAATACATTTTTGGCCATGCTGGGAATCGAACCCGATACCCTTAGCTTAGTAGGCAAACAAGATACCGACTGAGATAAGGTGTACTCAGTATTAAACTTATATATACAAAAAAATATGATTAATAAATCTCAATGGTATGTCCCTTACTTCATGAAATCGTTTGCAAACAGTACCACAATTTGAGAAACATTGATCTAAGGCGAAACTCTCGCAATACAGTTATACAGACATTGGAGTTTCAATTTTGGTCATAATTATGTATGTAATAAGGGTAGTTTCTCCTGAATGGTTTATTTACTCTCACTCCCCACAAATATTTCCTCAAAAATTCTACCTTCATCCCAACCCAAATAATGATGGGTAGTAAGACGTGGTGGGAATAGAAATATACCTGCCTTGATTTAATCATTTATTTTTTTACTTTTTCAATTTTCTGGTGATTTATTGTAATTCTAGACATTTGGAACTTACATAAAATGTATGCTACTTTGGTTAGTGTTCTATCCAAATTATATTTAGGCAGAGCGAGGGTGGTAACGTCGGTTTGCAAGAGGTCGGTGTGTATCAAATCCAAAAACCCTTTTACAAGCTTGTTTGGTTAGGTAAACATTCTGGGATGTTAGAGCGTAGCTCAATTGTCAAGTATCTTGTATGTCTTTAGCACATACAAGGAAAGCTTGTAAATAAGTCAAATTGATACGATATTGTCTTAAATTCTCATGTTTGATTAACTATATAGTTAACCTCTATGTGTAGTTGTCCACTTGTGAAATGCGCTGCAGTGTGTCATCAGTTGTCAGTAATTTTAGATGTATTTACAGGCTTGAAATATTGAACTACAGAAATTAAATCACCCTCAGAAGGGTTTCAGTAACTGTAAGTCACGCAGTATTCAGCCTATTATAAATTTTGTTTCATAGTTCTAAAAAGCATTACCGACAATGTATTTTAGAACTTTTTGATTTTATTTTCCGTTGGGCTCTAAATAAAAAAATAGATTTATAAGCAGCAAACTCAACTTTCTTTTTAAAACGTAAAGTGCTGATCAAATTAATTATGTACACCCAATAACTTATTTTGGAAATGAAGGTAGGCTCTACTCACTTGGGCTTGTATCTGGTCCTACAATAATAACTCCATGCTCTGCAGCGTAGCGCTGAGCCCCCGCCTTATGGATAAAGTTTTGCTCTGTGCAGGTGAGCCCAGACAACCAATAGATGACCGGTACCTTACTCTCCTCTGATTGGGATGGGAGGTACACGGAGAAGTTCATGGTGCAACCGAGCTCGGTACTAAATAAATCATGTGCAAACTTAAAATAATGTATTATTAGTAAAAAATCTAAACACAAGCTAGTGACAAACATAGGCCCTGAATTGTTGATTGGGCACAGATTCTAGACTACTATATTTAGCAAAAATGTGAGATCTAATACATAAACAATTTTATGTTTAAAAAATATTTTCACAAAACTAACACTCCCACAATGGAAATTACATTTGACACATAAAAGGAAAAGAGGTAAAAAAAATAAAAAAATTGCTTTGCTTATAAAATAATCTACCCTATTCATTTTTGATCCGATTAAAATAACTTTACCATATTCAAGACATGTTGGTTACCGCTTCTTTCAACAATGTACAGTGTGACAACTTTGCATAAAAATAACTGGACTCATTATGTTTATACCTTACTAACATTTAGTTTATCTCAGACATAGAAGGCTAAGTTAGGTTAGTTTGGTTTGTAATTCATAACATACTGTATAAACCATTGTTTTAAATAAAGTGTAATTATTGAATAAAATATATCACTTAGGGGTTCCCAAATTCTTAGAGACCACACCGCTCTTCACATATAGGATTTTCTGTGCAACACCCCCTTACCCAATGACTTAAAAAAAACAAAAATCCTAGTCTATTTTCAGATTTTAGGGGAGAAAGTGTGCACGTCACACTAAATTTTCAAGGAGCATAGAATCTGTGTAACTCATATGAAGGGAGGGCTTTCACAAGGAAAAAATATGTGTTTTCTTGTGTGATCTATTCATTTCTTTAAAATATGTACAAGTACATGTATTGAAAATGTGCATGTAGCATTTCACTATAAATTATACTGTTTTATTTTCCTTATGGCCACGACACCTCAGGGCATCGCAACACACATCTTGGGAACCTCTGATCTAGTCTATTAGGAGAGTGATGCCTTAGGCTATGCAGCCACTGAAGTGAGTAGAATCTTAATAAAAGTTTTTGACCTAGACACATATTTATTTATGCTGGTTAGAGGATTTCCAAACATGCTAAAGAATATGACTAAATGATACTCCGTGAAATTGGTGAGTAGAGTTGTTATTTTCTCAATTTTGACTTTTTGTTTATATTTTAATGTATTTCTCTTTAATGTTTCAAATGTAGTTAATAATGTTGTTTGGTAGGGGGCCTAGTATTATTTTTGAGAACATATTTATTTCAAAAGAGAAATTGTGTGATATTACACCCCAACTTTTTTATTGTTAAATCAGCATTCAAAATTAAATTTTATGTATACAATTATGACTCACCTTTCATGTGAAAATACCTTCTGATAACCTCCAAAACAGCGGTTGCTAGAAACTTGTTTTATTTCAGGCATCTGTGAAAAATGACGAGCAAAGTATTTAAATGTAAATACTATATTTTTCGGTGGTGGTCTGCCAAACAAAGCAAAACTTCTAACAAGTAGGCCTACAGTTATCATTATAGAATAAACTGTTAATCTTCAAGACAAACGGCGTGATTAAGATTATGGTACTAGTAAACTTATATTTTAATCAAATGAACGCATTAAAGTTCCATATTTCTAAAATAAAATAAATAACAAAATAAAACAGTAGTTACTCACAATTAAATATTTATTTTACACGAATATTTAGTTTTTGAAAATTGCAGAAAAACTAACAACCAGATGTAATACCAAGGAGTGGTGTAAGTAAGAGTGCGGGATTTCTTTTATAATATATGTATTATAAAAATGCTAAGCGATATTATATAACTTGCTTTTTGATAACTTTATGTTACGTCATAGTCATACACAAAATAAGATTAGTAACCCGAGCAAGGTTAATAGAATGACTCGCTCCCTCAAAGCTAGCAGACAGTTTTCTCCCTTCCAACACAGGCTCTGAGTGACGTGACTCTGTGACCCGACGGTGGTTTAGCAACAAAAAGTTTATTATTATTACTATACTACTATAAAGCCACATGGCTGACTCCCTCACTGACATTAATGTTTACCCACTTCCAGATAAGCTAGAAACTTGGAATTTAACAAACTTTTAGCTTCTAACCCGTAACCTACCGCAAAATTTCAAAAAATTAAATTTTAGCCTCCGAAAAAAAATTCAAAATGTCGTAGCAACTTTAAAGTCGGTGCATACCTTTTTTTGGAGGACTCTTGTGGCTAAACGGTAAGACCTATCAAAAAACGGCTCTGGAATTACAATAATTTACATCCACTTGCAAAGAAAACTCGCTGTGGGTTTGGGGGCGTAGTCCCCAACGAACAAAGCGAGTAGTATAATTATATAGAGTCCATTCACCGTCGGAGTGGTAGTAAAGGCCAGTCTACAACCAACATACCCGCTTGTCGGACTCGCAACTACGCAATCGCAAATGCACTCGTAATTACGCCTTTATTAAATACAAAATAGACTGTCTACAATGAAAAGTCGTAAAACGTAATTTCAACCAATAGGAACAAACATCAATGATGACTATAAAAGTCAAATTCATATTAATGTTTTCAAATAAGAAATAAATATTTAAAAAATATTTAAATGGTTAAATACACATGATTTTAATTGAAAATCCTGTTTTCAATACTACACATTTCCAAGCGTTTTTGTCATACACCAAATAACTTCAAATTATTTGATTTTAGTAGTCCATCCATATTTGTTTTTTGATTGGCTGAACGCAAGCCAACGCAACTACATAAACGCAAGAGATGGACAATGTTCATCTCCTCCCGACAAGCTGGTCCGACAGTTCCGACATACGATTGTGTTTGCGTAAGCTATTGTAGACAGACAAAATTACGTTATTGCGTAGTTGCGAGTCCGACAAGCGGGTGCGTTTGGTTGTAGACTAGCCATAACTGAATCCTACAGTAGCCCCATGGCTTCTTTGGAGCTAACTGACAGCTTTAAATAGTTACCAGACCAAATTACGTATCCCTACGCCGAATTAGATGGTCTGCAAAAACATGTGTTTAGCATCTGTCACTTATGACGGTCAAAATTTAGGTATACACCTAAATGTTGACTCTCAGAAGTCAGCTGTGAACTGTCAATCAGCACCAAAGAAGCCATGGGGCTATTGTAGCAGATGTAAACACGTTTAAAAGAAAAACATAAATAAAAATTCAATTGTTTGCTGTGAAAGTTTTTACAGTCAAAATTGATAGCAGATCAACACATTGTCTTGCAGATTTGATGAATTGGCTAATGGACTACATGAACGTTATATAACTGGTGCCAATTTCCTAGCTGTCACTTACACCGTAGATGGGATTTTGGCTTTGGAACTTTGTTTCATAAAATTATGCTTGTGATCAATACATTTTATTTTAAACAAAAATTAACTATTTATACATTATAATAATTATCAATAACAATAATATTGAAGGTAATTTGATAACAATTGTTAATTTTGCTTGGATTTTCATTGTTTAACTATTTAAAAAGAATGGATTTTAAAACACCTGTTTGTTTAATAGGACTAAATTAGATATCGAGAAAATTGCACGGTCACTGTGTGTAGACATAACTACCAAATAAAATAAACTCAAATAGTAAACTAGTTATTTGTCTTTCTACCCCCATTGAAGATCCCGAAGTTCCAAAAATGGGCAAGAGTGCAAGTATGGGAATTTGAACCAGGATTCATGTTTAGTCTGTTCAGAGCAAATTAGCTTAGTAGTTCATACATGTTTACAACCGAACGGCCATTGAGTTGCGATAAGAATAAAATGCATCCTAAACCCGATCATCTCGGCGTCAAAGAAAGCCCCATGGCTTCTTTGGTGTTGACTGACAGCTTTGAAAAGTTACCAGACCAAATTATTTATCCCTACGCCGAACCATATGATCTGCAAAAACATGTGTTTAGCAGCTGTCACATCTGACAGTCAAAATTTAGGTATCTACCCAAAAGTTGACTGTCAGAAGTCATCTGTGAGCTGTCAGTCAGCTAAAGGATACATTTTATTTCACAGAACAATGCAGACTGTAAGAAAATAGTGTTCATTCGGATGTCGGAAACAAAAAATCAATTAACTTTAGTGAAATTATTTAAAAAGTAATATTAAAGGAGTAAAAGAAAAAGAAAGTCTACCTACAGTAGCCCCATGACTTCTTTGGTGCTGACTGACAGCTCACAGCTGACTTCTATCAGTCAACATTTAGGTATATACCTAAATTTTGACCGTCATAAGTGACAGATGCTAAACACATGTTTTAGCAGACCATATGGTTCAGCGTAGGGATACATAATTTGATCTGGTAACTTTTCAAAGCTGTCAATCAGCACCAAAGAAGCCATGGGGTTACTGTACGTTAAAAAATATGAAATACTATCATTTATTTGAATTAGATATTTCATAATTTGTTAGCTTTGTGATCACATATTGGTAGAATAACAAATCTATTATAATTTATGGAGTTTGTACTGCAAGGAAAATTACTACCCTCTATGCTAGTATCCTTAACTGCCAACGGCCGTAGAAGGCTTCCAAGACACACAACTCTACCTATTATCTTGGTTTAGTACTATTTAGAAGAGACCTCTCTAGCGACAACCAGTAAACCTGGTGGATACCCTAGTGGCAATATTTAGAACTACATCATCAAGGCTCCTATGGCTCATTAGTTAAAGTCTCAATATGTAAAATTAATTTTAGCACCGATTTTAAGTAACCGCAAGGATTTTAACAGCGGTGAAAATAACTTATTTTAATATTTAAATATTTTTAATCACAAATCTATTGATTATATCAACCAAACAATAAAAATTATTAACAATACATTTGATTAAATGAGACATTATAAGTTCTCAAAACTGACAATTTTTTCCCAAACGCTGGCTCCAAAAATTAAGCTCTCTACAATTAAATCTATCTGATAGCACATAGATTATTTTAATTGTTCATCTTGTTCAAAGAAAGGTCAGATAAAAGTGATTTGGAATTATTTCTAAGCTTTGTCACACCTGAACAATACTATCCACATCGTCAAATAGTTATATTAAAGGTTCAAACATTTGATGGTAAGAGTCTCTGCCTGGAAGAAGGTTTATCACAGTGCCCGAGACGATCTTGGTTGTCAATATTGATTTTATGATCTACTTATAGAAGTATAGATTAGAAATACTATCATGAAGGCGAAGGTATTACAAGATCACGTGGATTAAAAGATACCCCTAACATATACATAAATATAAACATAATAATATCCCATTTATAAACAATTCCCCCAAATCTCTCTCCATAGCTGCCACTGCTGTTGAACACCGCTATTCTATTATTAATATTTGCCCTGTTAGTCAGTCGGTAAGCAATAATACTAGCAAAACCCTTAAAAGTTCGACCCCTCGACTTAAGTTAGCGACTCTAAAATCAAATTATGGAAATTGACTCTCAAAATACCCCTTTCTTACCTGTGTCCTACTCTCAACAGACTAAGGGGGGATGTAGAATGGCACACTATGTAAAATAACACAAGGAGAACAATTATTCATATTTTGGGAACAATACAATAATATGGAACAATGTTTTTACAATGTACACTACTTTGTAATTAATAATAATAATAATAATAATAATAAACAACTTAAAAACAGCTTTGTGTATTAAATTATAATGTAATTATTATTAAGACGTCTGTTTTAAGCTATATTACCTACCTAAGTTAGGTGTTATCTGTTGAGTTTGACGGACTCTTAAGACGTTTAATTTGAGCTGTATTACCTACCTAAGTTAGGTGTTATCTGTTGAGTTTGACGGACTATTAAGACGTCTGGTTTGAGCTGTATTACCTACCTAAGTTAGGTGTTATCTGTTGAGTTTGACGGACTCTTAAGACGTTTAATTTGAGCTATATTACCTACCTAAGCTAGGTGTTATCTGTTGAGTTTGACGGACTCTTAAGACGTTTAATTTGAGCTGTATTACCTACCTAAGTTAGGTGTTATCTGTTGAGATTAGACGGCCTCTTAAGACGTCTGGTTCAAGCTGTATACCTACCTAAATTAGGTGTTATCCCTGGAGTTAGATGGGATATCAAGAGAAGAATCCTTGGGAGGCATATTCTGGTGAAATGCCGAGGAAAGCCATGCAAGAGTTCATACGCTATAATCAAGAATGTGTATATTTGTGCAGCAGTCATCTCTTACATAAAACAAGTGTACTATAAGAAAAAAAAACTCATGAAATTGATGATCACAAATATTTTAATGCTGTTCCAAGTACAATATTTGTTAGCCAATATTTATTTTAAAAATAAAATTTGGTAATATTTCCCCTGTAATGCAAATATTGAGATTTCCGTAACTTTTAATTATTGTATTAGTGATAAAATTATTCATACCTAGTTTGTTGAAATGTGACACAATATGTAATAAAATTAAGTATAACCTCAATGCTGCACACATATGATATGTGTGTTGAAATTTGAAATTAGATCAACTATAAAATTAAAAAATAAACACATAGTGACAAAGTGTAATCAAACGTTTTTAAAAATACGACAATAATAATTATAAAGTATGTTGGTTTTCCTTATTTATGACAACTAGTCCTTTACGTTGTAACTTGATACATTTAAGTGTCAGACAATACTGGTGCAATATATAGTCGAATTGCCTTAGGAAGAACACTATTAGATCATTAGAAAAGTTACTAAATATACTTTCTTCTTATAATACGTCAATCCGTGTGGTTTGAAGTTAGAGGCCTACATATTTTTACCTATATTTCCAGTTTTGACAGATTTACGGTTATGTCAATATTGGCAGAGATGAAAATTTTTAGATAAAAAAAACTAATTTAAGGACTTTTTTTGTTCTCACATTGGCAGATCAACATTAGTTTTTTTATGTCTCCTAAAAGTTTCTTTCAGTGGAGGTGTGACTGTGTATACCAATTCTTATGTATAGTAGGATTTTTGTAGGAATAATCTTTTAGAGAATTTTTTTTCTTTCAACATTGATAATATTTAATTACATTGTCAGTGTTAATCTAATGGTATTGATTTTTGTAAATCAAAAGTCACACCTGCAAATCTCATGACTTGACTCATGAATACGTAAAAAATAGATCTAGGAATTGTTAGATAAGATTATTCCTATTAAAAAATTGGGCTATACATCTTCAACGGTTTCCTGGTATGAGTTTAACTATGGCTATTGTTATGTGACGTAGATTTGAAACTTTGTTAATTATTTAAATCAATAGATTCCGTCGTCACAACAGAGATTGTTTGATCATCATTAGTGAACTGTGACCATTTTAAAACGTGTCACCAGAAACCTACACAGTAAAGTGACTCACATCAACGGAGGAAATTGATCAGTCATGGTCGATGATTTAGTCGGTAATAGCTTAAACTCACAACCAGGGCAATGTAGTCAAAAGCACTCGATTGGTGAAAGGCTGCCTTGATATAGTTCGCAGGGCCGGATTGAGACATGGGTTTTTATGGGCTACAGCCCAGGGGCCTACAAAGATTAAGTAAAAAGTTATTTAATGCTGATTCTATAGGTAGGCCTATAGTTTTTTTTAAAGACTGATCTCTCTTTATATATGGACTCTTAAAAAGATAGAAAATAAACACTTGGAAAGCTTTGAAATGTGGTGCTGGAGAAAACTTGAGAAGATCTGGTGGACAGACAGACAGACAGACAAATGAAGAGGTCCTAAGAAGAGTGGGTGTGAAAATAACCATATTGGATGTGATTCTTCAGTACAAAGCAAACTGGATCAGACACATCCTTATAAAGAATTCTCTTCTGCACGTCATATAAAGAAAGGTTGAAGGGAAGAGGAGCTTAGGAAGGAAGAGGATTCAAATATCGGATGAATTGAAGGAAAGAAGAAAATTCTGGGATCTGTAGTAAGAGGCAGAGGATAAGGCACATTGGCGGTCTAAGAGTTCACCGACAAAAGGAATGGACCTGTCATAAGACAGAACATCAAGCATCAATAATAATTATATATTTGTACTGAACAAAGAAACATTGTACTGTCTGTATACATATATGCAGGGTGTATATTAATTGGCGTCAAATATTCTTGGGGCGTATTCCCATCGACCAAACATTAGGAACATTTTATACAACCAAAGGTCTATAGACGCTTCGTTTTAAAGTTATTAAATGTTTTCCTCTAAGATGGATTGGTCATGGAGGATTCATTGAATGTTCTGCTTGATCACCAGATTTGGACTCAATGAATTTTTATCTCTGGGACATTAAAAGTCCATTGTTGACGCAACTCCTGTGTCTGATGTTTAGGTTTTAAGAGAGCTTATCATCGCAAATGGATGTAAGCAACAAAGAGACAAAGCGTAAAACGCAGTCTCAAAGGATTCATCAAAGCAAGAGGACACCATTTCGACAAGTTTTTGTTAACAAAATTCTACGTCTTGTGTTTTTGTTTGTTTTTGTTAAGCTTGTATTGTTTAGTTGCATTACTTCTTCTAGTGTATTGTTTATTAATTGAACAATAACATTCCTACCTCAGAAACCAAGCGTTTTTACACTCATATTTAAATGAACTTTTATTTATGTTTGGTGGATGATACCGAAATAAATCCGGTATATTTTATGACGGTTTGTGATGTCATACATATTTTATAAGAAAGCGTAAACAGACCTGCTCTCATAGTAATTGAAAACGATGTTTTCAAGAATTCACCATTTATTAATGCTTTGGAGAAATTTATTTCCAAGAAATTACGTAAATTAAGATTTTTGAATTTTAAATTGTTACTAGCCTTGTAAAAAATAAACCTAATTTTTCACTGAAAGGTTCTTTCCCTCTCCTCTTTAGAAAGTACCTGTAATTCAGAGGCATATACAATCTTAATCTGGCCCCTGCTCGCACAACCCCATAGTTCCCCAAAAGGTTTGGTATTCAGGGGCGATAGTGAGTTCCACTATGCGAGTAATGGAAGATGGGAGAAGGGAGATTGTCAATTATTTATATCTGGAAATACCTTCACTGGAAGGAGGACTAGGGGACAACATGGTGGATAGAACGAAACACCCTTTAGTCTATTGCACCCAAGGATTCAATAATACCCCCTACCCTACTCGCTGATTGTATGCTCTAACGGTGACCTGGCGGTCTAGGGGTAAGGTGTCAGACTTCTGTGCTGGGGGTCCGGGATTCAATCCTCGGTCCCGGCACAGATTTATCTGCTTACCAAACCCTTCCTTCACCTCTGACAAGACATCTTGTGAATGTGAGGAATGCCAGGCCTCCAACGTGGTTCGGATTCCACGTTAAACTGTAGGTCCTCCATTTCATCTCACAACCACCCTACCACTACACATTAGCGTAAGTGCGTATAACCCGAACGGGTAGTAAGACGCGGTGCTAATAATAATAATAATAATAATAATAATAATAATAATATTCTCTAACGCGTCACTTTCATGTTAGACTGGACTACTGGCGTAATTAGGGTTCAAATCAACGTCGAGTGTTTATAGGCCTACTGAGAGGGGCTGTACCTAATTGATTTCCCACTCTCCCTCAACGTGAATGTGGGTACATTTTCTTTACAATTTTACATTTTGTATCTCTTTTCCACAAGAGTAATTAATTATTATATGCACGGAAGACCTTTATTAAACAACAAAAATATTCCTGTTCCTTTATTTGTTATTAAATAACCCAGCTCCATATCTGGTCAGATATAGTGTTTACAATTCACTATAAGTTCTGGTACAGGTTATAGCAAGATTTTACTTTCATTGATCTGTCTCACTCTCACTTATGGCTCTGACAAATATGAAAGTGGTAGCGGTTTATGGACGACACTAGTAATAACATTCAATATACAGCCAGTTATTGTGCCAAATGGAGTGAAGGTGTCCCTTGTAGGGTCAGTTTGGGGACTTGCCAGACTGATGTGCAATATAACCTTTTGGTTCAATGAGGAAAGCAACGGGAAACTACCTCACTCCTTATTTCCCTAGTACGCCTCTTCAGACTTTACAGTTGACGACCTAGCTGTTGAGGGTCCAACCAACTTTATGATTGAGTACTATACATACATTATTATTATTATTATTATTATTATTAATACTAAAGGTTTTTAACTCTCACTTATGAACCTACTAATTAGGCCTATAAACTATCCTAAATTTGGAACAGACACAACAGTAATCCTTTCAGACGTTGATTCATCACTGTGGAAGTGTAAACCCTTATTTTACTAACGATTAATTTTTCGCCCATACCAGGAATGAAACCCTGGACCATTATCTCAGTAGCCAGACATGCTAACCACTGAGCCGAGGTATCGAACCTACATTTGATATTGATTCGGCTGCAGTCTCAAACCGTGATTTCCAAAGGTTACGTTCATTCAATGTTATTTCTTTTTTTTATTATTGCGATTGAATGGTAGCTTTATTACCATTATTTGATTTTATTAGCCCATTCAGGTTTCGACTAAATAAAATCAATCATCGCGGAGAGAGTTTTGTCAGCTATTCTATTCTAGTGCTCTTCTTAAGTCCGCCGTTGTTTTACTCGCCAAGGAATGGATCACTTCGTCGTAACAGAGTGTAAAGGTTAAAGTATTAATAAAATATTAAGTTTAATTATATTTCTAAAAATAATTTAAACCGGATTATATGAATATTGAGGAATGTATACTCTATATTTTAATATTACTCTTATCTATAGTAGGATTTATGTAGGAAAGACCCTATTTGATAATTATAGAAGTTACTAGAACTACTATAATAGATTAATACGTCAAGTCCTGTGATCTTCATCTGTCAATTTTTATAAATGTTATATACACCCATACAATAACACCAATAATATAGTAAAATGTATTCACTATTGACAGCAATATAATATTTATAATATTCTTCTAAAGGTCCTGATTAAGGTGGCCTTCTCGATCGTTGTCAGGCCACGCGGCTTAAATTACGAGGGTCTGTGTCGTTTCCTTGAACTACGTCTCTATTCTGGCTGAGCTTATACTACCTTTCGCCCTTCGCCTACAACCACCCTTTGTCATGTCATTAAGAAAGAGGGGAAAGAAAACTACGAAACTTCTTATCAAGTTCGCTGCCAGTTCTAAAATATCTTGCAATTTTCCGTTGTGAGCCTATCAAATAACGACTGTATTTGTTGGAGGAAGAGCAAAATCTAGAGCCCTTTTTCCATCAAGTCTAGCCTCGTTGATCTTCGAATATGCTTAAAAAGTTGTTAAAGAGCTAATGTAACATTTTTACACATATGTTTACTATTAATAAAACCCAAACTATAAGGTTGTTAAGGAAAAATAGCCCTGTTGGAATCTTTCGACTTTATTCTGGCGTGAGATATATTTTGAAATAACGCACCGTAGAATTAAATATTGCGTTAGAGCTGAACGCCTGCGCGGCAATGTCTAGTTTACCGAGGCGGTCCACTTGACAGAATCCTACTATAGATATAATTTACTTTAATTGGTGAATGTATGGACACTAGTATGACATCAGGTAAGGTAAACTTTACTCTGAAAGGTAGCAGTGAGCTTACCTTGCACGTTTCCTCTATGGAGTAGCTTATAAGATAGTCACAGTGTAATCAGTCAAGGAAATACTACTTTCAGGTTAAACGGAGTGTTCCTGATGTCATCAAAAGTGTTTGACATACCTACAAAAAAAGTATTGAGCTGTTTATTTACACAAAACTCACGAAATATTTGAATTCACGCTGGGTTTTACTTATAAAAAGACATATCTGCCACCTTAAAATATCTACTTGAACGTATTCATAAGCTAAGTCATGTGATATGCATCTCTCACTTTGGATAGATATTATATATACCTATAAAATTACACTAATATTATGTTAAAATGTTATTAATGTTGGCGGCAAAAATGTCTGCCTTTTCTAACGTACTTGAAATGCCCATACGTAAGAAAATAAAGTTATAAAACTTGTGATTTGAACAAGGAAGAATGTTGACTTAGACGCTTTTTGTTCTAAATACAATGACTTAATTATTACTTACCTTTTATTGTCACCCGATTCTTTTGAAAGTATTAATGAGCTAAGAAGTCTTTTTACAACCTAGTGTTTTGTTTTGATTTTAAAGGCCTTGATATTGGTTTTAATGTGATTTTTTTTCATCGTGGTTAGTGCTTGAAATAAATCTAGTGTTTATTGTGAAGATAATGTTGTACCTTGGAGCTGACGAGCCAGCACACGTAAGTACATACAAGTAAGTTATTAATCTTAGATTAAGGTGGGAATGTAGGGGATGCAAGAAAAGGTAAGTGATTTTGCAGTTCTTTGTAACAAAACATGTATTTGGCCAAAATAAAAAATATATATATTTTCCAGTAAAAAAAAAGTTTAATTTTCTTCATATGTTGATATCAACAGTTGTTGAATATCTGTCAAGTTCTGGAATTTAATAACAATTTTTTTTCTTCATTTAAAAAGTTCCTCATCTAATGCCGCTATGCTCATGACAGATATTCAACAATTGTTGATATTACTGTGTAAAGAAAATTAAACTCTTTACTTCTATTGGAGCAAAACTTGTTTTATTTTGGAAAAAAAGAGTTTTGATACAAAAACATTGCCCTTAACTCAAGTTGCTTTCATTCCCAACTCAAGAGAAAACTGAAGTTTTTTTTTAGTTTTATTAAAGTTTTACTGGTAAATTATTAAAAGTTCAATGAATACTCTCATAAATTTTAAATAAAAATAAAAATTTTACTGACTGTCACAAACTTTTTTTTTTAGAATAAAAGTTTGGTAATCCAGAGAGTTTTAATGGTTTTCTAACAAAAATAAAAAACAAGTGTTAAAAATGATTCCAAGACCTACTGAATATTCATAATTGTTTAAAGGCTAATGCTAATTAATAACACATCACCCCCTTAGCCCACTCTCGCATTAAATACATTATTGAATTTCACCAATCCTATAATAAATGTCCGGGGCTAAGCTATACCACAGTCACAGTGAGGTTGAGGTCACCTTCTTCACTGGCCGCATGGTTTAAGGCAGGGATGGCGAAACTTTTCCGGCCAGTTTGACATTTAAGGACTAGATGAATTTAGAGCTAGCCTAGTGCACCATCTTTTATTAACATTTTTAAATGAGTATTCTAAAATCAAAACTTGTTAAATATTATGAAACGGGAGAAATATAACACATATCAAATTGTAAATGGTAGATTAAATTATGACAATATTATATTTGTTAATTACAGTTATATCTGCATCTAAATATCATACTCTTTAAATTGAAAACCGACACCTGGAAACCTGAAAAGGCACAGGGTTCGATTCCCATGGACAAGTGTCAGTTTTAAATTGAAAGCATATAAAATTGGAAATATTTTAATAATTCCTAGACGTTGAAGAATACAAATTCATCACATTATTAAAGTGAGTGTCTTAGACGGTATTAATTTCAATAACTTTAAAAACATTGTCAGTAACACCTTCACTGAAAAAAAGACAATACATTTATATAGCCTATAATTAAAAATCAAAAACTTACATAATATTTTTTCATATTAATTTGAAACGTTATATTTTGCTAGCCAAGATATTTATGTTCGGTTCATAACGTGTTTTTTCTAGCACCCCATCTTACTAACCGTTTGGGTTATATGTATGCTTATGTACTAATTACGCTAATGGTTTTTAGGGATTAGGAAGGTTATATTTAGAGGAAGTATACCCGCATTTCCTTATAGGAAGAGTGGAAAACAGTTTTGGGAAAACCACCCTCAGTACACCCGAATGAGATTCGAACCTGTATCTCCCCGACAAAAGCAGTCTAGTCTACTACTAGAGTAGCGCGTTAGAGCATGCAGACACCGAAGCGGTTCATAACTTGTCCCCCACAGGACACAAGGCCCTTGGCCATGTCGAGTGCAAGTCTAAAACCTATTTTGAGGGATGGTGGGCGTGGCTTGGCTTCACAACCGACCAAAGTATCCTTCCGCGCCAACAAGAACAGATGGATTACGGAAACCGTAGATGGCGCTAGCTACCGGACAGGTCATACGTTTGGAAATATCTGTTTTCTCGAGAACGAGTGGAATTTTTATGTTAATATTTTCAACACCTTTTCTGAGATAATTTATCAATGTTTATTAATTGTTACATTTTCTTATTTTTTATTATGAAGCCGGCAGTTTTCTATTTAAAAATGTCAAAATGATTGATATTTGTTCACTGTTAAAATGATAGAGGAGGTGTGTATATAAAAAGTAAAACTTAATAAACATGTTCTTATTCTTGAACAAACCGTTTCCGAAAAGAAAATGGCTGAACAATAAAAATTCTTGAAGATAACTGTTTTTTCCCATGGCTCTGCATTTCCCCGTCAAATGGAAAGGGCCAATCGCCTTAAGTAGCCTAGGAGCTAAGATGATTTCTAACCGTTGATTTCACAGAGCTCATTGTGACATGACATTGAATGACATGGCTTTCAAAATATTAGTCTATTGACTTAAAAATATATATATTGGAAAAAAAAAAATTATTCAAAGCAATTTTTTTTACACTTCAGCGTGCCATCCAAATCATGTTCGCGTGCCATTTAGTGACCCGCGTGCCATTGATATGCCATCCCTGGTCTGAAGCGTCACTCTCGTGCTAGACTGACCTGCTGAAGACGAGGAGATCGGGGTTTGAATCCCGATCAAGCTTACTGAGGGTGGCTTTTTTTATAAATGTTTTCCCCCTCTCCTACCACACAAATACAGGTAGTTTATTTTTAAAATGTCCCCTTACTCATACTACACCAATAGCGTAATTAATATGCGTGAAATCTGAGTAGGTAATAAGACGCAGTGATACAAAAAAAGAGTGACATTGTAGATGAGCACTTTATTGAACGTCACGATATCACTTTGAGTTCTCAGTCGAATGGTATCCGTGGCCGAGTGGTATAAAGTTATAAAGAAGCCTGGTTAGATAATAGATGGTAGGTTCACTGTGTTTTTGGTAGGAATTACTGTTTGAAAGGTTATTTTCCTAACAAAATCCTACTGTATAGTAGACTTCTGGTAAGGAAAAAGGCCTTTCAGATAACCATTCCTTCCTCCACTTCACTATATTATTATTATTATTATTAGCGCCGCGTCTTACTACCCGTTCGGGTTATACGCACTTACGCTAATGTGTAATGGTAGGGTGATTGTGAGATGAAATGAAGGACCTACAGTTTAACGTGGAATCCGAACCACGGTGGAGCATTCCCCACATTCACAAGATGCCTTGTCAGAGGTGAAGGAAGGGTTCACTTCACTATACTTCAAATGTTCTAGTACGTGAGGCTAGGAGGAATGGGTGGGGGGAGGGGGGAAAGGGGGGAGAGGGGGGAGAAAGGGGAACAATTTGGCATTGGAAGGCCAGGTGTCATTTTACGGATACCATACCTCATAAGTTCGCATCTACAGTAAATTTTTCCGAAATATGATAGTGCAGAAATCATAGATAACTAGATATATAAAAGCGGTAATTTTTTTAAATCATCCTTTAAAAATAATGATTTTTAGTTTTAATTATTTAAAATATACGAATTTGTAGAATGTGTGGTTTCTAAACGATGAAGAGGCATCATTGATTAAATAAGATCTGCGAAAAGGTTGCACCAGACACCTCAAAAGGCTGTATGTGGCCCAAAGGCCAAATGTTCCCCATCCCTGGTCTAGTATTTGTGCCTGGTTGCACCCTATTATTCATATCTTTAATACTTTGAAGCTTTGAACCCTTACCTGTACGAAGTCACTTTGTCTTAGAGTGATCAGGAAGATACTGGGTGCTAGTACCCCTAAGACTCGCTTCTGTGACCGCATGGTCTAAGGCGCTAATATCCAAGTAGACTAGACTGCCGATGACGGGGGAGATCGAGGTTAGAATATAGTTTGGGTGCACTGAGGATGGTTTTCCAAAACGGGTTTCCACTCTCCATCCAACCAAATGTGGGTACACTTCATTTAAATATAACTTTACTAATCACTAAAGCCACTAACGTAATTAGTACATAAGCGTATAACCCGAACGGTTAGTAAGACGTGGTGCTAAAAAAATCATGTCTATATAGCTTAATGTTACAACTCGTATAATATCCTAGGTTAAGCTAGTTTGTAAGTCATGTAAGCCTATATATATATATATAACGATGTGTTTATAAAGCTAACGGTGACCTGGCGGTCTAGGGGGTAAGGTGTCAGACTTCTATACTGGCGGCCGGGGTTCAATCCTCGGTTCCGGCAAAGATTTATCTGATTACCAAACCCTTCCTTCACCTCTGACAAGACATCTTGTGAATGTGTGGAATGCCAGGCCTCCCCCGTGGTTCGGATTCCACGTTAAACTGTAGGTCCTTCATTTCATCTCACAATCACCCTACCATTACACATTAGCGTAAGTGCGTATAACCCGAACGGGTAGTAAGACGCGGTNAAACTGTAGGTCCTTCATTTCATCTCACAATCACCCTACCATTACACATTAGCGTAAGTGCGTATAACCCGAACGGGTAGTAAGACGCGGTACTAATACTAATAATAATAATAATATAAAGCTAACGTGACATATCCAACATAAGTAAATAACAAAATTAAGAAGAGAAAAAAAGAGCTTTGGAAACGTTGCAAAGTTACAATGGACATACTTGAGCCATGTCTAGCTTCTCATTCGTGCTTTCCATGAAGTTGATAACCAAAGCAGGTTCTTATGGTCATATGACGTAAATAATTGTTTGAAGGTCGTTGAATAATGGGGGTTCTCTTTAGCCGATAGCAGAAATAATGTGTGTATTTTAGAATATACTCTAGGTAAGTAGTTGACGTTGATTGTTGGCAACAAAAGGCTTGAATAAGTGCAGGTGGAACTCTCGTAGGACAAGTGGATCAGTGATTTATTAGAGTTTTAAAGTTAGTTTGAAAGGTACTTAAACTAAGAATATATTAGATTAATCATATTATTATTTATTATTATTTAGATCCACGTTTTACTACCCATTCGGGTTATACGCTTTAAATACTAATTACGCTAATGGATTAGGAATTGGGAAGGTTGAATTAGAGGAAGTGAGCCCACATTTGCGTGGATGGAGAGTGGGAAACCATTTAGGAACACCCCACCCCCCCAGTTCACCCGACCAAGATTCGAACCTTGATCTCCCCGTCCTCGGCAGTCTAGCGCGTTAGCCAACTACGCCACCTAGGCGGGTAATTCATGTTACGTGGAAAATATTTAAAAATATTAATATATTTATATGTTTGGGAGAATTAGCAAGGCCAAAACTAAAACATTGCTATTTTTCATTTCTTGGTAAAATATTAGCTAAATTATATACAAATGGATTGATAGTGTGTTTTAGGAATATGTTTTAGTTGTAGTTTTTCTATCCTTTGATAATTTTTATTTATATTTGATTTTATTACATACGGAATTCTCTAGGTGATAGTTATGTCTAGTTTGTCATAAATTTGTCAATAAAAAACGGTATTAAGATCTTTTCCTGGACGTTTCAGTTAATATAAAAATAAACAATAGCAAAATAAATTATTAAATTTATCATGCGTTGTAATTTGTCGTCTCAACTTTAATCTATTTTGTTGTTATTTATTCATACACTTTTCTACACAACTATCAACATTATCCTGTATTATTTCTATGCAAATATTAACACGTTACTAGAATTTGCCAAAGATGGATGTTAAATTTAGCTTTAATTTAACGATCAGCCATCGTTAGAATAGTTACATCAAATGTTTATATTAGTGTAAATATTTACTGCCATATATAATCTAAACTAAACACACAAATTATTTTTATTAAAACTATGTGAGCAACCTATTAATTCAAAATAATAGCTTAGTATGGATTTTATTTTACAGGGAATCCAACTTAATATAATTCATGGAGCCAGAAGAGGACCTAAATAGTTTCCGCAATGGTTCTGGAGGGTAATTATGAAGTTTTAGACGAATTGATAAGTTACTCGGTAACATTTGGAAGAGGTAAATACAAGTGGTTTGATAAATGTTCACCCATAACTAATCGTTCTTGTAAGTGGACCATCACTGAGAGCAAAAATAAAATGGAAAATTTCGAGCACTTTAGTGAGAAACTAATTCTCCCTATTAGAAAAGATTTAGTAAAGCGATCAAAAGGACCCATTGGATCGTCGACAGAAATAAAACAAGAAGATGGTAACATATTCACTATAAATATTTTCAACGAATTTAATATTTCTGAAAATATCGCAACCAGTGATAGTGATCTAGGTCTCCCTGAATATCATGTGACGAAACGTCAAGAGTGGACGCCATCTTCGGGTGATCTCAGTGGTCTTGTAGTTCGACCCCTCGCAATGCACATGCGAAGCCACTCCGATGGGTGTCGCACCATCAATATAAATAACGTGTCTCTGAAAAAACAGTCTGTAGATTCATCTTTGCCCTTGACCTCTGGAGAAAGTTCTATCAAAGCCTCAAAAAAGGTGGACGTATATACTCAAACGCGGGATGAAGACGCCGACGCGGACACATCCAAACAAGACGCAAACACGTTTCATAAGTTGAGCAGCAACAACCTCGATAATTACATCTCGTTAACGCCCAGAACATTGTTCGAGGCCGTGAAGAGCCTCAAGGAGGGTATGACCAAGTACCGCACCGACAAGAACAGACTGGCATCGGACCGCCTCGAGTCCGCCTCGGATCTGAACATCCTGTGCAGGAAAAGGAAGGAGAACCCATCGGAAAGTGGTTCCATATGCAGCGCAGGACCGGAGGCTATCCATCGTCTGAAGGGAGACAAGCTTTGGGTGGTGCTCAACGTCGTGTCTCTAGGTATAGCGTTTATGATCCTGAGTACAGCGTTCGACGGAACGGTGGATCTTCAGAGCTCGATGAACGCCGGCCAGGGTCTGGGGACCATATCCTTGACGTCCATGTACATAATTTCCGTCCTGTCGAACCTTTGCTTGCCAATGGTGATTATCAGGTGAGCGGGAAAATTTTATTCAGTTCCTTTAAGTTCGTTTAGTCTGAGATTAACTTTTTTATTCACACGTTTGACGAAAAACAAGATGGGATCAGAAATTAAATCACGTGATGAGGTATATAACAAGCACCGTCAGTGTTGTCCGCCAGGCGTGATTTGAAATCGTTTCAGTTTTATCGGTTCTGCATGACATCTGCGTGTGTGAGACTCAATAAAATATCACTACCAACCGACCAACCGATTCGATCAGCGCCCATGAGCCTACAGAGCGAAATACGAGCAGACAGATGCATTTTCTCTTATGAGACCTTGAGATAATTCATTACATTGAAAGCGTTTGTGTTGTTTTTGTTGTTTTGGTTTTTGGTTTACTTCACAGCACTATAATTTGAAAACACACATTTTTAAATTGATCTTAAGGAAGTGTTTATTCACCCAAAAATACATTATGTTGATAGTAAATTAATTCAAGTCGACCTCGGCGGTCTTGGGGTAAAGTGCTCGGGTTTCAAACCCAGCCGGGATCGACGTATTTTTTTCGAGTGATATAAATCCGTAGCACAACTTTCTTCGGAGGGGAAGTAAAGCTGTCAGTCCCATGTTGATTGTGGCATGTGAAAAGAAACCTGGAAGGTATGTGTGAAAATAACTTTCCCGACAAAATTGGTACGCCCTTTCCCTCTCGCTCATAGAAATTCTCGTGTGCTGAAATAATCAGTTGATCCAGAACGAGTACGTTAAATACCTCGAATAAAAGAATATATTTCAAAGCATTATTCGGTTAATATACATTTATGTTATCGTGTGAATTACTGAGTCACAAAAGGAGATTCCATTCTATATTTTCAGCAAACGTGTGAATCAAGCCTTAGATTCTTTTCTTGGTTCAGAAATCTGATAAGCATAGGTAAAGTTTTGAAGGTTAGAAAAAAGGGTAAGTAATAAAATCCTAGTTACCTGGCTGTCTAGGGGTAAGGTGTTGGGCTTCTTTGCTGAGGTTCCGGGGTTCAATCCTCGGTCCCGGCACAGATTTATCTGATTACCAAACCCTTCCTTCACCTCTGACAAGACATCTTGTGATGAATGTGGGGAATGCCAGGCCTCCACCGTGGTTCGGATTCCACGTTAAACTGTAGTTCCTCCATTTCATCTCACAATCACCCTACTATCACACATTAGCGTAAGTGCGTATAGACCGAACGGGCAGTAAGACGGAGTGCTAATATTAATAATAATAATGATAAAATTCAGAAACGGACTTAGGAGTAATCGTACAGAACTGATTTCAACCAAAGCCTTAAAATATTCTTGGCATGACAGTTGTTGGGTGATCAACAATTTTTACCGAATAAATGGAGGTGAATCCACACATGTGTTTAAAGAAAAGACCAATCTGGGACTAAACCCCTCGTTCTGGGTGATGGGCGAGGGTAGTGGTATGGAGACCGTTGAGGGACGGGTGAAAGGATTCTGTCAACTATTTTTTTTTCCAATGACTTACTTACAACTGTTTAAATCCCACCAATTATGACGAATACAGTTATTTAAATTTAATTGCTAACAATAAACATGTTTTACCAATATTATCAATGGTACAGTAGCCCCATGGCTTCTTTGGTGCTGGCTGACAGATCACAGCTGACAGATGATGGCTTTGAAAAGTTACCAGACCAAATTATGTATCCTTACGCCGAACCATATGATCTGCAAAAACATGTGTTTAGCAGCCTTCACCTCAGACGGTCAAAATTTAGGTACATACCTAAATGTTGACTGTCAGAAATCAGCTGTGAGCTGTCAGTCAGCACCAAAGAAGCCATGGGGCTACTGTAGTCTAGTTTACGCCCTGCAAGCTACGACCGTTCTGAAAATCCAAATGTTGATCACACAAATGATCAACAAATGTGATAACGGGGACTTGGAAATATTTAAAAAAAATCATATGACATATGTGACCGGGAAAGACATGATATCCAGTTTCGATCGCCTTATGTATAGACCTTTAGCCGCCCTGATGGCACAAAACGTTGCCCAGGATACATCAGAGGAAGTTGTCTACACGTCGTGTCCTCAATGAGATGATGCGATGATAGTTATTATTATTATTATTATTATTAGCACCGTGTCTTACTACCCATTCGGGTTATACGCACTTACGCCAATGTGTAATGGTAGGGTGATTTCGAGATGAAATGGAGGACCTACAGTTTAACGTGGAATCCGAACCACGGTGGAGGCCTGAAATTCCACACATTCACAAGTTGTGAATAAGACACGTCTTGTCAAAGGTGAAGGAAGGGTTTTGTAATCAGATAAATCTGTGCCGGGACCGAGGATTGAACCCTGGACCCCCAGCACAGAAGTCCGACACCTTACCCCAAGACCACCAGGTCACCCAATGTGATGATAGTTATTATAAAGTAGTGGAGCCGGTGTGAGCAGTAGCGGATTTAGGCTTAGGCCCGTGAGGTCCGGGCCTAGGACGGCAAATTTTGAGGGGTGCCAAAATTTTTAAGATGACTAAATTAATCAGATAAAAATAATTTATATTTTAATTACAAGCAATTTA